>RJWJ010040053.1:0-14159 GCA_004363605.1 Indri indri | reverse complement strand
GCAACTCTAAGCCATCTCTGAGGTGCCGCATCTGTACCCCACCTCCTGAGTTTGGGGGGTGACCCTCTAGGACACACAGGCCCCCTCCCCATGTCCATCCCTGCTTTTCCCTGGCATCTGAGGTGGGAGAGGGCTGCGCTCCAGGAGGAGCAGGGACAGGCCCAGACGTGTGTAGAGAGGCCTCAGTCTCTCAGGGCTTGCTTCCGAGTGAGTTTTGCATAAAACGATTAAGGCCAGAGGAAATGCAGAAACTCCCAATCTCTTTATGAAAGAATCTGCTCTCTTCAGTTACCAGCATCCAGCCCTAACTCTGCTCAGCTCTCCAGACTGAACAGGAAGCTGGAGTTGGGCTGGAGGTGCCCGTTATCTGTCATGAGCTCCCAGCAACTGGACACTCCTGTGACTGCCCTACCCAGACACATCTTCTGCTCTTCCTGGTGGAAAGGGATTTTAAGTTCCTCTTGATTTTGAAACATGATTTTGAAGCATGATGAACTTCCTCACCGACCCTGTTCATACAACTCTGAAGGGGTCCCTCCCCTCAAACCTGACCTTCAAATTAGAAAAATGTAGTTAAGACGGCACAGACATTATTATAATATGGATCAAGTGTGCAGGTCCCTTGAGGAAGAATCCAATGTATGAAACATGAGTCAAGAAATTTAATAAAATATAATGCTGTTATTAATAAAAATGGGATTTGGATATGAGTACACAACTGCTTTTTTTTCCCCAAAAAAAACTTCACATGGGAGATCTTTTAGCATTTTACATTTCACCATTATAATGTTAGAAATGTGAATCATGGAGGTGTGCACATTTAAAAAGTATTATCATATTTTATGTTACTTTGAAAGAACAATGCCTAAAATGATGCTTAAAAATGATGGGTCTTTTAAAGTAACTATTATGGGAGAAAGTGATGAGAAATCTGTCAGTGAAATGGCCAATTACACATCAAAACAATAATGGGTCATTTAAGCAAAATCAAAATGGGAGGGGAAGCCCAAAATGCCTAACATTGAAGGTCACTTTAACATACAGTGAAAATAATAAAGATCAGCACAGAGCCCAGGTGGCCTCTAGCAGGAGAAGAAGAATTTTACCTTGAAACTAGAAATGGATGAACTTTTCTCTGCTTCCTTCAATGTTTGATTCACCCAGTTGACAATAATGTCATCATTAACTTTCTGGCCACCACCAATTTCTTCAAGGATATTCAGCGTGTACCTGAACAAAATCAAGAATGATTTTTGGAGAAAAGTTGCCAAAGAATTCACTATAACAAAAAATAGCCAAGGGTAGGGATTTTCTTTTCTTTCTAGGTATGTCATTTCTAGAAGACAGTCTAGACACCATTACATTTAAAGGAAAAATAGAATATATATAATATTAGTTCCTTTTACAATAACTTAAGATATAAATTTATGGTGGTTATAATGACATGCAAAGCAAATACCTCCTTCTAAGCACTGTCATTGCTCTGGGCAGGAAGAAAAAGCAGAAGAGAAGAAATTCAGGAAAGAGAAATGAAGCAAAAGATTCCAACCAGTGACAGTTTTCTTAAATGAACCATAAAAATCAAGAAACAACTCAATGTTAGAAAAGTACAAGTAGCCAACATGATAAAAAATATATATATAAATGATATTTCCATTTATCATAAAAGTAAAATGTTAGGAATACACTGACAAAGGTAATCTTTAGCCTGAGGGTAAGAATAGCCTTACTGATTATAAGAATTGGGTTTTTTGAGGGGGGAGACATTTATTAAGAAGATGCTTCCAGCTCTTGAAATTCCACGGAGCAGAGAATCACCGTTTCCTAAATTTACTCCCTTCTGAAAGGGGATTTGCGTGGAAGAAAGCCAAGCAGCTGAGCAATCCGCGCAGGCTTGCTGACCTCAGGGTTCAGGTTCGCAGGCGGGGGTCCAATTACACATGAAAGACCTTCAGGGCTAGGATTACAGTGTGCGCTTCTCAAACTGAAACTCAAGAATCCTGTGATGGAACCTCCTCTGGCCGGGCCTACCTAAACAAGGTCACCCTCCACTCGGGTGCCCCAGGATTTCGCTTACATAATCTGTCCAGTATCTTTCTCGAGTTACTGCTTCTATGGAAACACAATTCTCCCACGACTTTGCACAGGGCTTTTAAGTTTAACCCCTGAAATAGGGGTGACGCTTGCTTCCTCTAGGTTAAAGCACCTTCCCGTCATCGAAGATAGGGAGGAAAATGGCTCCTGCAACTTTCTTCATCAAAAAAAAAAAAAAAGAGGCATATTTACCAAACTGGCAGTGATGTCCTCTCAATTCTACCTGCCAAATCTCCCTCAGATCAACTGGCTTTTTCTCACCCTGTTTCTACTTTTCACAGAATTTCCTTTCTAAAGTGCAGTTCTGGTCATATTTAAAGTGACTCTCTGTGGCCCAAAGAATAAAGGTTAAGCTCCTTAGCATGGCACTGTCACAATTAGGCTCCAGTCTCCTTTGTCAGCACACCTCCCATTTCCTTCTTCTCTCCCTTCTTCCTCTCCCATCCCATGCCCCCCCCCCCAGACACCCATGTGCGCGCGCGCGCGCGCGCGCGCACACACACACACACACACACACACACACACACACATTTAAACTGCACAGAACCATCAGCAGCTCCCCGACCACACCATGCATCCTCCTGCCTCCTGTATCCAGGACTCAGCTGTCCTCTCTGGGTGGGACGCCCTTCCCTTCTAGGGAACATCTCATCCTTTGGACGATTCCCAGGTCAAGCATCACTTTTCTCATCTGGGCGGTGTATTAATTATTATTGTTACACTTGCTTCAGACCTGTTTTTCAGAACTTTTGGTGGAGTTGATGTCCACCATATCCCCTTGGACAGGGTCCACGGGCCCTGTTCATTGCTGTGTTTTCAGAGGCTACCAGCGTGCCTGGTGCTACTGGGCATCTAGTCAGTGGAAGCGTAAAGTGGTGGCTGAAATAGAGTGACTTTCTCCCAGGGAAAGCAAGGAGATAGTAAAGATGAGAAATGTTTAATGTGGGCCCAGAGATGGGACCAAAATGCTAAGGAATAATGAGTATAAATGGGATAAGTCTCAGATTTTCAAAACATTTCAAGTTTGGAAAGAACCTAATTTTGATCTGTTCACAAAGATTACTTTCTATGGCATAATTGGTTTCTTGTTTCCTGACAGCATGTGCATTAAATTATTAGCATTTACTATAACATTTCAGAATTTATGCCTAATGAACATCTAGATAAGAAACAGTAGGTTGGGGCTCACTTTGTTAGGTCCTCTCTATAATAACCTGATGGAACAAACCAAGTTTAATTTCCTATAGCTTCCCTCAGCTCAGAACTAAATTTCCCTTTGCCAGGGTTTCCAGTCTGACTTTGTTGACATGTTCAAGTCAGTGTTTTCGACCTACCTCTTGTGCTTGGGGACTAAATGGTACAGAGAGAAAGCCCACCTTTATACAAAAGTCTATCTGTGAAAATAAACAAAAAAGCAACCAAGGAACAGGGAATCTTATAGAGCTGTAAAAAATTGTGGGAGCAGCTTATTGCATTCTGGGGTATAAGCACAGCCTCTCACAGGGGCACAGAGTTCTAGTGAACACAAATCAGTCTTTCTGCCACCCCAAGCAAGATGCAGAGGTTTAAAATGAAATAAGATACCCACTTGGAAATACAACAATAAAAACAAAGGAAAGAAAGGATAGAATGAGGCTGGAGTCTCAACTCTAGAGAGTCAATTGCTCATCTAAATGCAGATCCAAAATTTAAAACAAGAACTAATTTTGCCTGTGTCTACCTAGATTTCTCCTTGTGAGATAGTCAGTCACTCCATGTCATCAAGTGTGTTTTAGGGCAATGGTGCTGTTAAATGGAACCCTCCAGATGAGATCTCAGTGTTACTGGTGTTTGCAGAATGTGCTGTGCTGAAAAGCTCTTTGTCAAAATGAAACAGCATTAGCCAGTTCCTGCCCCAACAAGAGGATTGATGAGCGGCTGTAGGCACTGGAGGGGGTGTAATCATTACTTGCTTACTTTCCTGACTTCCAACACTTGTTTTATTTATTTAACATTTGACACAGAGGGACAAAGCTCAGCATTTTGTTTTTCAAGGACCCATCCTGATTTCACCATCAACAGCCTGTTTGATGTGGGGAGAGTTCACTTCTCTGCCTGCCTCAGACCGTGTCCATTTGCTAGTGTCTAGCTGTCGTTGCCATCTGCTGGCAGGCAGCCTGCTCGTTTCAGGCTTTTGTCTCCAAGTTCGTACACATGGTATTTGCCAACTCTTTAACCTGAGAACAATTTCCAGGCTACTGAAGGGGAAAGGGAGGTTTAAGCACACATCTTCTATTTGTTCTTAGGCAGAAAAATGACAAGCCATTTATTGTCCAGATAAATGACCAAATTAGCACATCCATGCAACCCAGTGAAATAAATTCCAGCTAGAACTCGCTGTAAATTTAATAGATCTTGTAATGTGTGGCACACAGAGCAAAAAAAAAAATCTCTTCTGGTACCATTTACATAATTATCAATCATTTCTTCTCCTTTGACAGTAATGTATTTCTCTGCTTACTTTCTTACATGCACAATTCTTGTGTAGTAAACTCTCATAAGAAATACGACTTATTAACCAGGTGGAGACAGTAGCAGCAGAGTAGAACTTATCATATATATCTATCTATATATACCAGCCATAAAGTAGAGCTTTGGACCACATTTTTATAAAACTTCCAGAGCAAAGATCATATTACAAGGTGATTTTCAGATATTATGAAATTCAACACAGAATAGAGTTGGCCTGAGTTTATCATTAAAATAGAATATGTCAAAGATTATTTCATATTGAAACCCATGAATCAATTTAACTGTTGCAACTAAAATGACTTTTCTTTTGGTTTTTAAAGCAATCAGTATCCAAAGCCAATCTGTTAAGAATTCAAAACACATGAGAAAGACAATAAAGATCATTTAGAAATAGTTTCTGAAAATACACTGGTAAAATGCATGTATCTGGAGTTTTACGTGCCAGAGGAGTCTTATGACACCTGTCTTCCATCATTAAGAAGACCCCAGTTTAGAAATGAGTAGTGGAGCTTTTTACTTGGTAAAGCAAATATGAATCAGGCAGCGAAATCTATTATCATCACTTCTGATTATCCTACCTTATCTGGAAACATTGAGACAATCACATCAAGAGCCAGTCATGAATGTAAGGATCTGAAGATGGTAGCCTGGGACTAACGTTGCCTGAGGACACTACAAACCTTGTCTTTGCCATTACCTTGTTAGACAGAATTTAATGTGACATGGTTTCTAGAGACTCCTTCCAGGTAGAAAAATGAATTAAGTCATACTAACATAGGCTCTTTTTGAGGGATGTAAGATTTTGGTCCGAGCCATCAATATAGGGAAAAAGAGTGAAGCATTTAAAAGTAAACTATCTTATACTTACAGATTCACTATTTAAAATTCTTCCGCATGCTTTTGTACCAAAAATTGTTTATGTTTCTCATAATTTCTTTTTGATTTACGTATCTTATTATATTCCATTATTGTTTAACTAATATCTCCCTATAGTTCTCACATTAATCAAGTTTATAGTCAGCTCTAGAAGGTATTTAAAGTTGTCTATTAAGGGAACTTCCATTTCTGGCCATGATGGAGTAGCAGGGACCACATTCAAACACCTAAACACAAGGCAAAACATATGAAACGATGTTGTTCAGACATTGGACAACAGGAAGCACAGGACCGTGGTCCCTGAAAGAAAGTAAACAAACAGACAAGGCGAGCCCTAAGACTGTCGCAGGACAGAGCGAGTTTCCAGGCTGCAGTGCAGGGAGAGAAAATCCAAACAGAGCATGGCCATCCCTTGAGTTGAGGGGAGAAAGCTGAGAACTCAAGGAAGCCAAGCTGCCTAGAATTTATGGGGCAGAATATTACAGAGGAGAGGACCATATAGAGGGAAGACGGCCTTCTAGAAAGAAAGGTCTAGAGATCTTTAAAGGGTTTATCTGAAGCCTTCAGCCGAGTATTGCTCTGTGCATGCATGTAAAGAAACTATTAGAGGCTAGAAAAAGAACCACCGGAAATGAACAGAATAATCCCTGAAGCTTGCACAGGGATGGAAATTATTTGGTTCCCACTACTTGGTGTGGAAAAATTTTATAATACATGGAGCATCAAAGAAAAGTATTTTCTCAGTAGTAAGAGGAGAAATGAGCTCTAGAATAATAAACCTTAATGTCACCTTAAAAGGAGCTAATGGTATTTAAGCAACTTAACTCCATTCCAGGACAAAATTCAAGAATATTTAAAGAAATACAGAAATGTCCAGTACGTAGCAAGGTAAAATCACAATATCTGGCATATAATAAAAAATTAGCAGCATGCAAAGAAGCCAGAAAATATAACTCATAATAAAGATAAAAATAAGTTAGTAGAAATAGACCCAGAAAACAGTTGTTATAATTATATTCTATATGTTCAAGAAGATAGAAAAGAGAGATACAGGAGATATAAAAAAGAATCAAAATTTCTAGACATGGAAACTGTAAGGTCATGATAAAAGGTATATACACTGGATGGAGTTCATGAAACACTGGACAGTACCAAAGAAAGAGAGAGAGAGAGAGAAAGAGAGAGAGACAGATTATTGAACTTGAAGCCACAGAAATATAAATTATACAAAATAAAACAATGAAACATAGAGCACTGGTGAGCCCAGGAACAACTTCAAATGACAAAACATACATGTCCTTGGAATCCCCTCAAAACAGGGGTGGGTGGGTACAGAAAATATATTTGAAGAAATGAAAGCCAAAAGTTTTCCCAATTTAATGAAAAGTATAAACCCAGATCCAAAAAGTTCAACAAACCTCAAGCACAAGAAATAAGAATGCACATCATAATCAAATGGCTTAAAACTAGTGATAAAGAGAAATCTTAAAAGTGGCCAAAGAAAAAAAGACATATTACACGCAAAGGAACAAAGATAAGAGTGACAACAGATTTTTTGTTGGAGACCATGAAGGCCAGAAGACATTGAAAACTATCTTTAAAGTACCAAAAGAAAAAACCATCAACCTAGAATTCTATACTCACAGAAAAGAAACTCTCAAAAATGAAAATGAAATAGATTTTCTCAGACATATAGAAGTTGAAATAATTCATCACCAGCAGACCTGCACTTTTAGAAGTATTTCAGGTAGACAGAAAATGATAGCAAATGGAAATCTATATCTATACAATGGAAGGAAGAACACCAGAAATGGTAAATATGTATGTAAATATAGCATAATTTCCCCTCTATTTTAAAAATATCTTTAAAAGGTAATTGTTATTTTAACAAATCAGCTAAAAGTAAAAGGATGGAAAAAGATATGACATGTTAATCACTAATCAAGAAGAAGCTGTAGTAGCTATTAATTTCAGAAAAAGTAGATTTCAGAGAAAAGAATGTTACTAGGCATAAAGAAGGTCCCCCCATAATGACAAAGGGGTTATTAAATCAAGATGAAACAGTAATCTAAAATGTTTATGAACCTAATAACAGAGTTTCTCAATACCTGAAGCAAAAATTGATAGAACTGCAAGGAAAAAAAATGGCAGGACAATAAAAAGTGCTTCTTTTGTTATTAAGTTGAGCTTAAAACATAGTTTTGCTGAATTAAATCACAATTCTAAAAATTTGCCAGAATTTTTCTAAGTAAATAAATTATTCAATAAAAAGTAATCCCCATGAGTTGTACTACCTTCTCATTAGCTGCCAGATCAAGGCCAATGTTAGAGTGCGGTTTCCTTCATTGAGATCTTGTCCACCAATGCCAACCAGGGAAAACTTAGCTTGATTCTTCCCCAATTCCACTGCATAGTTACAATTCTCCAACTGTTAATGAGCAGAAAAGAAAACAATTCAATGTCATTATCTCAATTACCAGACAAAATAATAAAAATAAAGATATGAAATCAAATAAATATGATCAGACTGAATGATCTCTCAAGTCTCAACTGGCTCTGCAATTCTAGGATGCTAAACTACAGAATTTTCCATCTTTCCTTAAATAGAACTCCTCCCTTATACCAAAAATATTCATAGTGTACTCTTAAGTACAAAACCAAAACAAATTCATTATGAATATTTTCATGGCTGTATCACACTACAAAAATAGAGAGCCATCCTTAGTTACCTGTCTGTAATATTTACGAAGTAGCTGAATTCATGGAGACTGACATGGAAAATTTGGATTCTCTATCCTATGCTCACAAAGGAAACAAACATGTGGGACAGATATTCCTGTGGCTACTCATGGATCATTAAGAGTCACGGAGACAAAAAATGGTGAGAAATGTGTCAGCCCTATTGTTTCAAAACAATGTTCCTACCGTGTTGGCAGTAGAGAAACTATTTGCACAAGTCAAGCTATCAGTACAAAGCTCCAATTCTTTAGAAATTAGAATGAGGATGCTGCCAAGGTGAAAATCCCTGTGGCTCTGCTTGCTCTAATTATCTTAATTAGAATTTTTACATGATAATGTTTAAAGACATCCAACATGGAATTATAAATAAGTAATTGACTGAAATAATGGACTCACTTTCATAAAACTATTTACTACAGTTTAATTCCTGGATAAACCTTACTTATGTAAGTTTGGCCACCTCACAAAATGTTCAGAGAGAGCTCTTGCAGGCTTCTGACTTCACCTGCCTCTTGGAACATCACAGTAGTCACTGTTTACCTTCTTCATATTGCCCCCGAGTTTGGGGTATGGTGGTTTGTTTACTCTGTTCCAGTCAACAGGGACTTTAATCTTTTCATAGAGCTGGAAGATGACCAGGGCATCTGATAGGTCACTGAACAAAACAAACACAAAAGAATTCTCAGATATCCAACATTTATTCAGGGTCTACAATGAGCCACGTGCTTCCTTTTATATTAGCTCAAGGAACATTCGTAACATCCTGCATAACTGGAAGTGGTGGCTCCATCTTTAGAGGTGATGATGACTCAGAAATTGGAGAATTCATTCTCCCTTTTTTTTTTTTTTTTTCCAGATAGAGTCTCGCTCTGTTGCCCGGGCTAGAGTGCCGTGGCGTCAGCCTAGCTCACAGCAACCTCGAACTCCTGGGCTCAAGCAATCCTCCTGCCTCAACCTCCTGAGTAGCTGGGACTACTGGCGCACACCACCATGCCTGGCTAATTTTTTCTATTTTTAGTACAGACAGAGGTCTTGTTCTTGCTCAGGCTGGTCTTGAACTCCTAAGCTCAAGCAATCCTCCCACCTCAGCTTTCCAGAGTGCTAGGATTACAGGCGTGAGCCACAGCGCCTGGCCTATGTGACAAGCTATGCCTCTTTGGCCAACGTATGCTGCCTGCAGGGAAAGAAATACGGCTTTAACAAATGGCATAAGAGACACTTCACTGCAGACAACATTCATTGTTTTGCCTGCTTGTGAGCGGGTCATAAGCTTGTGACATATAGTAAATTTGCCATTTTGCTGAGGTATGATTTTTGTATTAAGCACACAGTAAAGTTGGTGCATGGAAGTGAGTTTCTCAGCTGAACATACAACATCTGAAGCTCAATTTGATACTTTCTCCCTTTTCATCGAGGTACACACGTGCATTTTGTGAAGAAAATGCACATCGTAGCAGTTTTTGAAATCCTATGGATCTTTCGAGGTCTCTGTCTCACATTAAGAATGAGTTCCCAAATAGTCTTACCTGTACAAATGATTGACTCGAGGGTTAACGCCCAGGGAGTTCATCCAGTTCCTAAACGTCCTCTCTTCCCTTGTCTCACCTAGATTAATGAAGACTGGTTATCTTCTAAGCCCCCAGAAAACATGCCTTTTTATGATCAAAGTTTAACTAAAGAGGCCACAATAAAAACTCAAAGTAGACTGAAAGAACTAAATTAAATAAACCTTGTTGGATTTGCATGAAGTCTACTATCCTGTGTTAATTTTTTTTTCCATTTCAATTCTACAAGTATTTCTATTAGTAGCATGTGAGATCCTGTATGGGGTAACTGTTCAGTTGGCTCTCCAAAGCTTATGTTCTTGCTGGAAAAACAAGAACTTTAGGCATCAAACAGAGATCACACAAGTTAGAGGACTCAGATATGAGGCAGATATATTTGCTATTTGAGTCGAGACAGGGCAAAGAGTTGAATGGCTAAATGTGGAGGGGGGTGAGATTTGAACTTTACCTTGTATGATTAGCAAAATCTGGATGGTTAAGAGGAAAGAGCAGAGAACTTAGGGAGATGGCAAGGGGTAGGAGTAGGAGAGAGTGTGAATATGCACACAACGGGAATGATGGGCAAGGTCTCTACAAAGAGCACCAGGAACTGATTTGTCGGGGATCTGTGGTGTACAGTACACAGAGATAAGGCTGTCTAGAGGCTGGAGCCAGAATCAGGCATCTCTGAATGCCAGGTAGCATATTTTAGTTGATATATTAGACAATGGCAGTCATTACAGGGTTTTTTTTTATTACTATAATAAATTCTTGAGCGAGGCAGAGATATAATGAAAGCAGTCCCGGGACATGCCTAGCAGTAGTGTGCAGAATTACTGAAAGGTAATATGCATTTGAATTAAACACGCAGAGGGGACAGCGTTTGGCACTAGCACATGGGACACATTCGAGTGTTTGATGAATGGAGGAACAGGCCCCTAAGACCTGTTAAAATAATCAGAGTATGAGGTAATAAGAGTTCAGAAGAGCAGAAAGGAAAAATAACAATCCTGAAGACATTCCAAAGGAAGAATTATTAGTACTTGCTGATTTCACAGATCTAGGGGTGAAGGAGAGTAAGATGTCATAGTAGACCCCAAGGTCTTCAGTTTTGGTGACTAAAGAAAAAATGGTATGATTAATGGAAATGGAGAATTTCTAAAGGAGAGCAGATAGGATGGGAGGTAGGGTGGGAAGGCAATGGTGGGGAAGGGGGAAGAAATGATCAATTCTGTTTTATTATATATATGCTGCATTTCAAATGCTAGCCAAGGATCCAAACAGGAATGCTCCAGAGACAGCTGAAATGGGTGATTAGTGGGCTTGATATATAGATTGGGGAGTCAACAAAATACATGGCTCCCTGACCATAATTTATCAAATGATACAAATGCAGCAGTGTTGAAAAATGATTGATATTGCATTTCCAGCTAGAGTAAAGCATTGTGGAAAAACATCAACCAATGCTTTAAATCTGAATTTCGTTGCTTGGGTGACATTCATTTAATATTAATTTTGACTTTATTTTTTTTGTCTCAATATTGGGATTAGTTCATGATGGAAAAAAAAGTAAAGTAAACAGCTCTGGCACCTTTACCTGGTAGAACCTGACTAAATCTTTATGCTTTTTGTTGAATCGTAGGGTGTTAACCTGAAAAATACAACTGTCAGGGATTCTGCCTCAAAATACTTTTCTGTGTCCTCCATAATCCAAATCAAAGACACACAACAAAAACAAAAACTCAATAAGCACATCCTAGCCTAAGTTAAATATTATTTTTAGATGGTGAGTAGTGGCAATTCTTGCCTCTAGGAATTAACACGGTCCATTAAGTACATAAATTAGGTTTCTGGAACTCAGGATTTATTTAATCCAATAATTAAATGCATTATCTTCCCTAAAACATTTAATTCTGATAATGGGTGAAGCCTATGTATAATGGATGTAATATAATGGTATTTGAGTATTCCTGCTTGGCTGTAAATTGACTTGATGAATCTATTTACTCTCTTTGTCGTATACCAGAGAATTGATGGTCTATTTGCACGTGTGAAGGGTTTGTGTTTGCTCAGAAAGTGATTTTGAATTGCCACTGAATTAGAATTGTGATTGCTTTTTCAAACATCTTAAGCGACTAGTTTAGAGTTACCTTCAAGAGCCCCCCAGTCGATGTCCTGGTTCTCTGGTTTGTGCAGGGCAGGGTATCTGTTAAAGAGATTGGCAATGAAAGCCAAGTTCAACTTGGGGTTCCCTCGGACAACATCTGTGGCTGTGACAAACTGCCGGCAGCCCAGCCTCTCTGCCTGCTGCAGCATGCATTCCGCCCTCTGGATGTCATCCTTCTCCTGCAATGACAAAGGACATCTCAAGGCTGGATCGAGGCTCTCCACGCACATAGTAGATATGCATAACGTGAAAAAGAAATGGGAATCCCACTGAAATCCTTAGTGTTTATCTCAGGTTGACACTTCATAACAGCATATTATTGCTTATGTGCACCAGAACCCAAACCAGAAAATCACAAGTGAAAGGAATCTCAGAAGTTAAGTAATCAAGACCTCTCATCTCTCTACAGAAGCATTTCAGATGAATGGTTTGTTGCCCTGTTTTGAAAGAGATTCAGTAGATTCCACAATCTTATTGTTTGAGTTGATCTTAGTTATTACCAACCATTAAGATTCCCTTATATTATTTTCTTGCACAGACTTCATGAGATTTTGTCTATCAAAAATATTTATTAAGTAATAATTTATATTCCCATTTCCAATTATAAAAGATATTTTCACCTGCCAATAAGAATATCTGATTAGTTGACCACTTTTCCCATCCTGAGTTGGTGTACTCGCAACCCAAACAAACTAAATTTTATCACTTAACTACATACTATCATTTACAAATATATAATATCAATCTGACTTTTGTAGACTTCAGATTGAGAACCATTCATTTCACATGCTCAAATAATTCTAGAGAATCTCCAGTCATATACAAGCAGACTCCTATAACAAGACTAAAATTTTGTTGAAATATGGTCCACTGTCCTTAAAATGTATGAAACCACCAATTTTCAGAAAATAGAACTTTAAACTAGAATTATTTCTTAATATGATTGATGCTTTCCTAGATAACACTACACATTATACATTTCATGAGCTTTACTTCTCATTTACGCTTACTTTACTTCTCATTAGGAATGAGTTGACTTCAACATTAACTCATTGGATTTAACTCCAGTGATATTAAATGAGGCACAAAAACGGGTAAGGTGACTTCTCAAGATCAATATTAAAGCGGCAGGAGAACTGAAGTTTTAACATTCAGACCCACGTTGGTGTCATACAGCTTATTAAATGTTCAATTAATTATCCATAATATTATCCGTAACTGTTAACAGTTTTAACAAGGCTTCGGGCAGAAATGCCCACTCATGGAATGCCAGAGCCAGCGTCACGTGGAGCAAATGAACTGCCAGCACGAAGGCAGCACCAAGCTCCCTAAACACAGCTGGGGACGTGGCCTTACCCTCAGTCCTGACATGTCAATAACAACCGCGGGAACACCTTCTTCATCTCCTTTTGGAGCCACCTGCTCAAGCAGGTGGTAATAAGCTTTTGAGTCCTGTGAGAAATTAAGAAATTACAATTTCAAAACAGCACAGCTAATTACATGCTTAGCACAATAATAATTTCCCAAAAGCAAACATTTTGTTTCTTATTCAACTATCACTCAAGAATGTAACTTAATTAACAAAGCTACAAACATTCACTGATTTGAATGTTCTGTTTGTCTGTTTACATGTTATATTTGCTTTTCTTTTTAAAGGGAATATAACAATTAAAAATACAAGACATACACAAAAGGCAACCCAAAGAAGCAGATATTATTCTGTTGTCCTTAGGGGAGAGAAACAACTTATTTTCATGTATTAAATTGTATACAGAAAAAAAAAATATGTATATATATACCTTTATATTGCTGTAGAAGTCAGTCAGCTAAGGTTTAATTTTAAAAAAAAGTGACAGAAAGAGGAAGCAGAAGTTTAAAGCAGAGTTTAAAAATACATTTAAATAGACAATCAGCAAAAGAAAAATTAAGATTTCAAAGACAGAAGGTTGAAGCGTTAACAAGCAATCTTTATGCAAAAGGAGAAATATTAAGATGACAAGTGCATTTAATGTTTATTTAGAAGCTAGAAAAAAATGGTTAAATTTAGTTATAGCAGATGGAACATAGGTATTGAAATTCTCAAGTTTTCTGAGCTTCTGGAAATATGCTTACTGACAAAAAGACTTCTAAGAATCATAGTCTTAAAAACACAAATTTTTTTCTCAGTCAATGAAAGCATACAGATTTTCGGATAATTTAAATTATTTTAAAGCATCGTAATTTCTCTT
>RJWJ010040052.1:0-14150 GCA_004363605.1 Indri indri | reverse complement strand
TTTCAGTAGGATGGATGCCAATTCATCTTTGTAGGTTTGATAGAATTTGGCTGTGAATCTGTCTGGTCCTGGGCTTTTTTTTTTTTTTTTTTTTGGTTGGGAGATTTTTTTATTACTGTTTCAATCTCACTACTTGTTATTGAGTTAAAATTTAAAGTAAAAGGAGCCATTGTAAAATTTAATGTTACATAGGAAAAGTCATGATGAAAGAACTTGGGCCAAAAATATCTCCCACAATGATGTCTAAAATCTCACTATTGCTTGTTGACCTCATGTGGCAAATAGGAAAATGCAATTTTCAGATCTTTCACTGCAGGACGTATAGCTGATATCCCCAGCTACAGCCTCCATGGATCAACCAAGATCATGCCTCTCAGGGGTGATAACAAGCAATGTCTTAGCACATTAGTGATATTAAAGCAGGCCCACTCTCGTGAGATAAGGAACTAATAGATGTGGTGAGATTGGTTCAAGGTCTCCCCACTGGCCTGGCTGACACTTTCCTGGAACTTTGCTGCAGTATGAAACTGTTCCTACTCCAATTTTCCTTTCCTCTCTCCTTCCACAGATGTCAGACTTACAACACAGTCTGCAGGCTCTGTCGTGTCCACTTCCAATGCCAATTTATCCCTTATATATCTTGTCCTTTCTTGGCTTCTGCTTCTAAGTTAACCCAAAGGAACACAACTATGAGTAGGGGTTACTCAGTGGGGATCTTAACTTGAAAGGCCCAAATTAGAAAATGACAAAGTGAGCGTTAAAGACTAAGGAGCTTCTAAAAATTAGAGTCAGTGAAATGTGCTCAAATGAATAGTAATGCATACTTAGATGAATAGAATGAGAGTACCGGGGAGGAGAATAACTGTGGGGCAGGGCCAAGAGAAGTAAAATCCAGTGTCAGGCACCCACAGTTAGGAACTGGGCAGAGACCAGGAGAAAAAAAATAATCTCCCAATAAGAAAAGTCCTATGCCAGATGGTTACACAGCTGAATTTTACCAGACCTACAAAGAAGAAATGGTACCTGTACTGCAGAAACTATTTCATAACATAGAGAAGGAAGTAATCCTCTCCAATGCATTCTATAAAGCCAATATACCAAAGCCAGGAAAGGACACAACAATAACAAGAAAAAACTATCCCTTATAAATATCCCTTATATATATAGATACAAAAATTCTCAATAAAAACCTACTAAACCAAATTCAGCTGCATTAAAGGAAATATGCACCATGATCAAATGGGCTTCATCCAAGAGATGCAAGGATGGTTCATCATATGCAAATCTATAAATGTGATTCACCACATAAATAGAAGTAAAAACAAAGACCATATGATCCTCTTAATAGACACAGGAAAAAGTATTTGACAAAATCAAGCACCCTTTTATGATAAGAACTCTAAACAAAATAGACATAGATGGAACATAGCTCAATATTATAAAAGCCATATAGGACAAATCCATAGCCAACATCATACTGAATGGGGAAAAAATTAAGAGCATTCCTTCTTAGAACTAGAACCAAGCAAGGTTGCCCACTGTCACCACTTCTATTCAACACAGTGCTGGAAGTCCTAACTAGAGCAATCAGACAACAGAAGGAAATCAAAGGCATCCAAACTGGGGCAGACGAGGTCAAACTCTCAGTCTTCACTGACAATCTGATCTTGTGTCTAGAAAAACCGAAAGATTCTTCCAAGAGACTCCTAGAACTGATAAATAAATTCACCAAAGTCTCAGGTTACAAAATCGCTGTACACAAATCAGTAGCATTCTTATATACCAATGACAGTCAAGCTGAGAATCAAATCAAAGTCTCAATATCTTGCATAATAGCAGCAAAGTAAATAAAATACCTAGGAATTTATTTGACAAAGGAGGTGAACTACCTCTATAGGGAGAACTACGAAACACTCAGGAAGGAAATTGCACAGGATATAAACAAGTAGAAAAACATATCATGCTCATCGATTTGCAGAACCAACATTGTTAAAATGTCTATACTACCCAAAGTTATGTACAGATACAATGCAATCCCCATGAAAATACCAACATCATTTTTTTGCATATCTAGAAAAATAATTCTATGCTTTGTATGGTACCAGAAAGGATGCTGACTAGCCAAAACACCTTAGGCAAAAAGAACAAATCAGGACACATCATTTTTCCAGACTTCAAGCTATACTACAAGTCTATAGTAACCAAAACAGCATGGTACTGGCATAAAAACAGAGGAATGGGTCAAAGGATCAGAACAGAGAACCAAGAGATAAAACCATTCTCTTATTGCCATCTGATCTTTGACAAAGCAGACAAAAACATATACTGGGAAAAAGAATCCCTATTCAATAACTGGTGCTGGGAAAATTGGATAGCCACATGTAGAAGACTGAAACAGGATCCACACTTCTCCCCACTCAAAAAATCAATACATGATGGATAACAGACTTAAACCTAAGGCATGAAATTATAAGAAGTCCAAAAGAAGAGATTGGAAAAATTCTTATAGATATCGGCCAGTTCAAAGAATTTATAAAGACACCAAAAGCTATCACAGCATCAACAAAAATAAATAAATGGCATCTTATCAAATTAAAAAGCTTCTGCACAGCCAAGGAAACAATCAACAGAGTGAAGAGACGACCTGCAGAAGAAAGGAAGAAAATATTTGCATGCTATGTATCTAATAAAAGGCTGATAATCAGAATCTACAAAGAACTCAAGTGAATCAACAAGAAAACATCAAACAACCCCATTAAAATTGGGCAAAAGATATGAACAGAAGCTTGTCAAAAGAAGATAGACTAATGGGCAACAAACATGAAAAATGTTCAACATCTCTAATCATCAGGATATGCAAATTAAAACCATAATGAGATACAGTAAGAATGGGTTTTATGAAAACATCCCAAAACAACAGAAGCTTGCATGGATGCAGAGAGAAAGGTACAGGTATAAACTCTTGGTGGGACTGCAAACTAGTATAACCTCTATGGAAAGGAGTATGGAGATACCTCAAAGTACTAAAGGTAGATCTACCATTCGATCCAGAAATCCCACTGCTATCTATTTACCCAAAGGCAAAAAAAAATTTTATAAAAAAGACATTTGTATTCTAATGATTATAGCAGCACAATTCACAATTGCAAACATGTGGAAACAACCCAAGTGTCTATCAATACATGAGTTTATTAATAAAATGTGGCATATGTATACCATGGAGTATTATTCAGCCATAAACAATAATGGTGAACTAATACCTTTTGTAACAACCTGGATGGAACTGGATACCATCTTTTTTTTTTTGAGACAGAGTCTCAGTCTTTTGCCCAGGCTAGAGTGCCATGGCATCAGCCTAGCTCACAGCAACCTCAAACTCCTGGGCTCAAGCAATCCTTCTGCCTCAGCCTCCCGAGTAGCTGGGACTACAGGCATGCGACACCATGCCCGGCTAATTTTTTCTATATATTTTTAGTTGTCCAGCTAATTTCTTTCTATTTTTAGTAGAGACGGGGTCTCGCTCTTGCTGAGACTGGTCTCAAACTCCTGAGCTCAAACAATCTGCCCGTCTCAGCCTCCCAGAGTGCTAGGATTACAGGCATGAGCCACGGTGCCTGGCCTGGATACCATCTTTTTAAATGAAGTGTCACAAGAATGGAAAAACAAACCACTGCATATACTCACTACTAAATTGGAACTAATTGATCAATACTTGTGTGCACATATGGTAGTAAAATTGAGTGGATATCAAGCAGGTTGGAGGGTGAAGGAGGGAATAGGTAAATTCACACCTAATGGGTACAATGCACACTATCTGGGTGACAGACACCTTATAATTTTGACTCTAACTGTACAAAAGCAATTCGTGTAATGAAAACATTGGTGCCCCCATAACATTCTGAAATAAAAAATAATTAAAGAAAGATAGAAAGGTGGGCTCTTCATAGAAAAAAGACAGCATGTTTGGAATTTGTGAAGTCGAGAGAAAAGGATTACCAGCATTTGGAAGGCAAAGTCCAGAATTGCCTGCCACACATGTTGTAGCTTCCAGTGAGCTATATAATTTTTACTTGGATTATTCCATTTCCCATTGGGAGCCATTTGTTAGGAATATCCTTCTTGATGTTTCTAATTTTGGACCTCTGCTCTGGGAGCTTTCCTTATCTCTTTCTGATAGAAATACTGCAGAGAATAAGAATTTCCCCTCACTTCCATATGGCTTCAGTTTTTCTGTTTTGGGGGTTTTTTCCTCAGGATTTCCTTGTTCTTCCCTTTTGGGTCCCAAAGCCTCTCCCTGAAGCACTGCCCTCTACTTTTAACCAATCTGACATCCCTTCATGATTTTTGACAGAAGCTTTGCTTTTCTATAACAATGGTACACAACAGCACACTGGTGTGCTGCAAACCCATCCCAGATGAGTCACCAGATGTTGATATCTAATTCCCTCTGGCTACAACTACAAAGACATATCATGAAGTAATGTTTGTCTGATGAAGCACTGAGCTGGGAAGCTTGTGCAATGCTGACCTCTCACTACCAATAAGAGGTAAGAGGTGCACAAAACATCAGATGAGCAAAAAGAATGATAGGGAATTTACTGAAACATTTGAGTACTTAGTTTCATGAGATTGTAAGAAAGTTCTACAGGGCAGTAAACAGTTCTCAAATAGCAAAGCAGTGCCAAAGGGTGACTGAGTGAAGGCTGCAGTAACTGGGTGTTTTTATAGACTCTGGGAGGCATTGTTATACCATGGTAGTGATTATGTTATAATTGCTATAGACTTGTTTAGTATTGTTTTGAGTCTCTTTCTGCCTTCAAGTGAGACAGAAATTCTAGTATTGAAATGTGTGCTGCAAACCACAACTGTTTCTCACCACTGCTGCATGGGTTTGCCCAGAGTAACCTGTTCACTGTGACTGTCACTCATGTAAGCCAGAGGGTATGCACATGAGTGAGTGCTTGTGAATGACGTTTTCTGACCAGGAAAACATGAAAACTGGAAAGCTGAGTTTATTACCATGGACTATGGACCAAAGGCTTTGTGGACTAGAGGCTATAATAAATCATTTACATAAATTAAGAAATGAAAAGAATTCAGAGAATATGTTCCAACTCAGTGGGAAAGAGACATAGGTCCAAATGGTGGACTCTAGCTTGGTGACAAGATGGGGACCAGTGAGTGGCATTTGTACTTTCCTTGAACTAAATATTGTTAAGAGAACGTCCATTCATTGCAATACATCTAGGCCCTTCCCACAAACTTACGTAATGAGGTGGTTGTTGCATTAGATTATTATATTCATAACATTATCCCAGGAAAGTGGAAATTTTACTCTACCTCATTCTGTAACACATGCTTCCCTTAGTCTGGTTTCTGGACAACAGTTCAGCATGAATATTTCATTCTAGCCAGACTGACCTTCTCCACATTGACAATACCATCTTCCACATATTCCAGGAACCATGCTAAAGCATTACAGAAATCACCTCAAATCCTCAAAACAGTCACATAGTATTATATTATTATCACAAATTTATATGATGTTGAGTGGAGAAACTGAGACATAGTGAGGTTATAAAATATACAAAAGTCACATGGCTGATAAGTAGCAAATAATCTGGATTTGAACTCAAAACTTGGAGTTCTGAAGCCTGCACTTTTTCCTTTTCACTATCTTTTATATCTCTTCTCTCTGAGATCTGATTTTCAAAAAGATACTAGGTTTGTTTGCATATTTTTATTTCATTTTAGATTTTTAACCATTTTCCTTAGGAGTTTAGGAGATACAACTTTCTCCAGGACTGGGGGCTAGAGGGAGCTGGAGTGATTAAGCAAGGGCGCTAGTCTAAAAGGGACTAGGGAATTGGGCAGTTTATTACGTTTCCCTGTACATATGAGGACATGGGGCAGAGGCCTAGTTATTGGAATTAGCATAGGTTTAGGTTCAGTCAGTTACAAGAAAGGATTCTAGATAGAATAATTGGACAAATGGTATCATGGTTGATGCAAGGTTGAGTTCCTATATTTACTGTGGCAAGAATGCATCCTTGCTAAGGCATGTGTGTAATGTTAGGACAATAGTTGGGTGAATTTGAGTCTGTGTTTGATCCTTCAGTCCTACGAAAAAATTCCAAACATGAATGTTTGATATTCTGTTGAAAACATCTTGCAAACCTTCATTTAAAAAAAAAAAAAAAAAGGTGATAGACCTATGTCAAGGTTTGTTTGCTTGGGAAAAAAAAAAAAGAAAGAAAAATGCGAGGAGATGTTGAGAATTGGAGATTCAAACAGGAGCATCACGACAATTGAATCACTGCAAAGATCGCAAGGGCAGAATAGACCTCCAGGGGAAGTCTCTGGAGCTTTTTCAACTCCGTTCCTTTCTCTAGTCATCAAGTGATGGAGATTTGTTGAACATGACACCTGGCTGCTCTGCATTATGGATTTGAATGGAGAGACAAAAGAGAGAGCTAATTGTTTTCCATGCATTCGAGTTTAATTCAGTGCACTTTTAATTAGGGCTCTGATGGGACTGGGAATCAGTTACTTCTGCACAGGCAGCTCCTGACAGCAGGTGACTATGTAGAGGAAAGGGATTATTATGGAAGCCACTAAGGTTACGTTGGTATCAATGTAAGAGTCACCTAGGATGTACTGGGAAATGTCAGCCCTGACGGCAACGGTGACCCATTCAAGATGAAAAGCACTCAGCAGGATGTGATATATCGGGGCTTAGCTAACATGCAAAAGGCAGCTAGGTTCAGAACTGGTGGAAGAGAGTCACAAATATTATCTCATTCGTGAGAAGGAAAGAAACTCATTTTTACTGAGCGATGTTCCTGTGGCATGGGAGCACACAACCATAGACTAAAAGCTCCAGGTTGTTTTAACACTCACAATTATCTTTTTTTTTTTTTTCCTTTTGAACTTCACTCTTTATTTCAGAAGGGAAACTTGATAGAGCTAACCAGAAAAGCACTTATCTTCAGGGCCTTTTGTATCATGTAATTATTTGCTCACTTTATTGTTCTTATCCCTTATTAGGTTTTATTTTATTTTACATTTTTTAATTCTTTATTTCAGAATATTATGGGGGTACAAAGGTTTGGGTTACATAAATTGCTTTTGTACCATTTGAATCAAAATTAAAGTGTACCCATCCCCCAGAGAGTGTGCATTATACCTGGCAGGTGTGAATTTACCCAACCCCTCCTCTTTATTCCTACTTGCTTGATTTCTGATGAATTTTATTTCCATGTGTGTACATAAGCATTGATCAATTTGTACCAATTTAACGGTGAGTACATGTGGTGTTTGTTTTTCCATTCTTATGATACTTCACTTAGAAGAATGGTATCTAATTCCATCCAGGTTAACACAAGACGCGCTAATTTGCCATTTTTTATGGCTGAGTAGTATTCCATGGTATACGTATTCCACATTTTATTAATTCACTCATGTACTGATGGGCACTTGGGTTGTTTCCACATCTTCGCAATTGTGAATTATGCTGCTATAAACATTCAAGTGCAGGTGTCTTTCTTTATAGAATGTCTTTTTCCTTTGGGTAAATAGCCAGTAGTGGGATTGCTGGATCAAATGTTAGGTCTACTTTTAGTTCTTTGAGTTATCTCCATACTACTTTCCATAGCAGTTATACTAGTTTGCAGTCCCACTAGCAGTGTATGAATGTTCCTATCTCTCCATATCCACACCAACATTTGTTGTTTGGGGACTTTTTGATAAAAGTCTTTCTCACTGGAGTTAAGTGATGTCTCATTGTGGTTTTGATTTGCATTTCCCTGATGATTAGTGATGTTGAGCATCTTTTCATGTTTGTTGCCCATCAGTCTATCTTCTTTTGAAAAGTTTCTGTTCATGTCTTTTGCTTACTTTTTAATGGTGTTGTTAGATTTTTTTCTTGCTGATTTGCTTGAGTTCTTTATAGAACCTGTTTATCAGCCCTTTATTGAATGTATAGTATGCAAATATTTTCTCCCATTCTGTAGGTTATCTATTTGCTCTAATGATTGTTTCCTTGGTTGTGCAGAAGCCTTTTAATTTGATCAGGTATCATTTATTTATTTTTGTTGTTGCTGTGATTGCTTTTGGGGTCTTCTACATAAATTATTTGCCAAGGCTGATGTCTATAAGAGTTTTTTGAACATTTTCTTCTAGAATTCTTATAGTTTCATGCCTTAGATTTAAGTCTGTTATGCACCGTGGGTTGATTTTTGTGAGGTGAGAGGTGTGGATCCTATTTCAGTCTTCTACATGTGGCTAGCCAATTTTCCCAGCACCAGTTATTGAGTAGGGATTCTTTTCCCAAGTGTATGTTTTTGTCTGCTTTGTTAAAGATCAGATGGAAACATGGATGATTTTATATCTGGGTTCTCTAACTTTACACCCATTTGCAAATGTGAAAATTAAAGTTGAGTGTTGATAAGTGACTTTCCCAGCTTTACAAAGCTAGTAAGTACTAACTAACATCGAGCATCAAACTCAATTCTATTCTACTCCCAAGTTTCGTTTGCTGTCTACCCAGTTCTAGACCCGAGCCTCTAACACATTTTAATCATTTCTGGCTTCTATAGTAATCATTAAAGTATATTTCCACTAGCAGAGAGAAAGTGTAAACTGTGAGTTTGGTATATAAATTACCAATGTAATTTACTTATATATATTAGTTATTTCTGTAACAATAAAATTTATTTTTGCATCTAATTTTAGATTCGATATGTCAGATACTTACACAGCACCTTTTTGCACAGAAATATCTAGAGGATGTAGCAAGAAATCGACTGGTAAAGAAGATAAGGTACTTTTCTAGGCATTAGCTACCTATGAAATGTGTTTTATTAATGGATTGTACAATACCTGTAGACAACACCTTGTCAAACCATTTTCCCCCAAATTTAAGTGGTTTACCTCAATATCAACTAATATGCACTGGTTTAAAATAAATCAAGTAGTATAGAAAAAGTGTTAAATATAAGTTGGACATCATGACTCTCAAATGTCCTACGGAAGTAATGCCCATGGGTGATATTGGGTAACTATTAAAAATTTTTATCAGATTGTGCTTATTCACTTTTTAAAAAAGTATCTCTCTTACCAACATGTTCCGAATCCCAAGAGTGCTGTTTAATACCTCAGTCAAGTAGGAAGGTGCTTAGTGTTGTCAGAACACTCTTAATGGCACATCTGTATCTACATTCTTATTCAATGGCTTGAGTGATTTTTCACAAGGAAGAAGAGTGCAGCCCAAATGATTCCTAGTTTTCTCTCCAAAACAACAGGGGATCCTGATAAACTCCTCTTCATCATTGTGCCTGGACTATTGCAATAGCTCCCTAATCTTGACTTTCTGTTTTTATACTTACGTACTTTAAAGCTAATCTCCCTACAGAAGACCAAATAATATATTTCATTATTTTATAGTAAAACAAAACAGATACAAAAATACAAAATAAATACACAGGTTAATGGATCAGTATAAGGCAAACACCTTTGAAACCACTAGCAAGAACAAAAATAGAACTTTGCTGTCCATTTGGGAAGCCCCTCTATGTGTTTAGAAGTGTCTAGTTTGAATCCCTCCCTCCACTAAAAACAACCCTTATCCTAATTTTTATAGTAATCCCTTCTTTATGTGTGTTTAAAAAAAAATTGTTTTGTCACCAGACTTCCTTGATTATTCTTGCTTATATTTTAACTTACGTTTATTAAACTCTTTTAATCTGTAACCACTACTGTTCCTTCCTTTTCTTTTTTCTTACAATTTATGTTACATAGCTGAGAGCATTCTGTAGAGTTTCCCACAGTCTGGCTTTTGTTAATTACAAGGTCATGGTGCAGGTCAACACATTCCTTCCAGCTGAGAATTGGCAGCTGGATCCAGAGCCCTGATCACACTCATGTTCACTCCTTTCGGCAAGACCAGGGGTGGTGTTCTGTGCTTTCATCCGGAGGCACGTCATGTCGGCTTCCCTCTCTTTTGGACATGTTCTCAGTTGTTGCGGCTCGATGACTGAATCCATTAATTCATTTAGCTGACAAACATTAATATTCAAACGATTTCATTTCTATCTTTATTTAAGAGTTGAAGTAATTTTATAAAGAAATGTTTCCCTCATCTACTGTTTAATTAGCTGATGGTATAGTTCGTAGGGGAAAGGCAGGGTAAGCATTTGAATATTTTTCCCTTAATTACCAGTTTTCTAGATAAAGATTTGATTCCCTACTATCTTCCAAATATGACCAATTAGTTTTTGTTGCTGTTTTGTCTTAAATATCATCAGAAACTCATGGATTTAAACATATTTGATAGGTTTCAATCAATCGCTATTACTATTTGTTTTGAAAGCTCAATTGTCTCATCTTTGGCCAGTGAGAACATCCCTAGGAATGACTCTTGGGCCTATTTGACATGTCTTTAGTATTCTTTGATTGCTTCTCAACATCTGGAATGGCAAGATGTTTTAGGATCATCCTGAACATTTCCAAACATGGTAGTAGTTATTTCTCCTTTTTTATGGTAACGGTTATTTCTACATGAAATCTTGCTGTTTTTTTCTTTAAGTGGAAAATGATGTTTTCAGACCGCATTTTGTGTACTACCTGTGCTCGCCACTACTGATCTAATTATTGGTAATGCCTCTTCTTCAGACAAAACTAGAAGAAAAAGCAAGTATAGATATAAATATAGACATTGATATATAGAAATAGATATGGTGAGAAAAGTACTATTAATAATACTTTCAATTCAAACTTAGAACTAGAGGGATCATTATTTGTTTGTTTGCTTCTTTTTAAAAGCTTGACTTTTCTAACATCTGCCTCAACCTTCTTGAAGATATATGGGATAATATAATTAAAATATTTCATATACTTTCATTTACTTTATCCCACATTATCTACAAAGTATTCTTACAATAACAGTACTAACAGCACCACCAGTCAGAGCTGAGAAAGAAAGAAAAAGAAAGAAAAGAAAGAAAGAGAAAGAAAGAAAGAGAAAGAAAGAAAGAAAGAAAGAAAGAAAGAAAGAAAGAAAGAAAGAAAGAAAAAGAAAAACAAAAGTTCATTCTCTAGCAGATTCCCTAAGAAGAGATTATCAGAACAACATTCGCTTAGTGCTTGCAGGTTGATAATAGCTTATTCTCTTTATAAGTGAGCATCTATTTTGTTGGATAACAATTCTTACCTCACTTTTTCTACCTTTCCATATTAAATATATTACTCTGTTTTCTTCTGACATAAAGCACTGCTGCTGAAAAGTCTGATGATAATTTTTCTTTCCCTTATAAATCACTTGATCTCTTTGCCTAGATGCCCAAAGGATTTTTTCTTATTTAAAGTCTAGCAATTTTATAGGAATATGTCTTAGCGTGATCTTCCTGGGTCAATAGTCTCAGGTATGTAGTACACATTTTCAATATGTAGTTTTAAATCTTTTTATTTCAAGCAAGTTTTATTGGATTACAACTTTCATTATTTGTTCTGTTCCTGTGAGGTTTTTTTTCTCTTTTGTGACTCTAATATGTATAATAGATCTGTGCTTATCTCAATGTCTGTCACTATTTGTCAGATTATCTTTATTTTCCTTAATTTCTTTCCTTTTCCTCCTTTACCCCATCTGTTTATCATAAAGCCTTATTTCACATTTACTAATTTTTATATTTCTTCTGGTTAAGACTTCGTAAATAAAATTAATTCTTTTCTTTTGATTTTTTTCTCTGTTTTATCAACTCATGTTTGTGTTCTTTCGAATTCTGATGTTTCCTTGTTTTTGAGGTCTTATATTATTTACAAATCTCTTTTATCGTGTTGTTTACAGAGATAGTTTACAGTTTTGCTCTGTTCTGTTTGCACATTTTTCTGAGATGCTTTCGTATTCCAAAGGGATGTTACTGTCCCTTGTCTCCTTTGGTCCTGTAAAAACTTTGTGTGAGATTTAACCTGAATGTTTCTGTTAGATTTATGGGAAACTAGTTTTCCTGAACTTTTAAATGGAGGTGTGATTTAGTGTAGTTTTTCTATCTTTTCTGAATGCTCTCAACTGTTGTAATCACATATATTAAAAAACAGGGTTTCTTGCTCTCTGAGAATTTCTGAGTCTGTTTCCCTCTCCATCTTTTATCAGAAAATCGTCTTTCCTGGCTCTGTATTGTCACTGTTCTGCACGGTTTTCATTTCATTCCCAGCAATTTCTCCTAAGCGTGAGACCTTGTCCTAGGAGGGAGGCCTGACGAATAAATAGTTCGACGTGGATTACCTGCTCAAGCTCTGTGAGTCCTTGTCACAGACCCCTGGCCTTATCTGGCCAAAGTCCCTTCATCTGCTTTTTGCAAATTGACTTGCTTCTAGTGAATCTCTGTTGACTATTTTGGGTTTTGATTTCCTGTTGCTTCTCTCTGTTTTTTATCACACAAATGTTAATATTATGCAGTTCCTATGGATGCTAGCAATTTGCTTTATAGTTCAGTGTTTCTGAAAATATCCAGTCACCTCATTTTGTTGTAAATGTGTCTCAGCTGCTTCTTGGCTTTGTTATTTAGTTTCTGTGTTTTAGGTAGAGATTAAGATTAATAAAACTGACATTACCACCATCTTTCCAGAATCCCCCCCAAATAATTGTTCTGATGCAAAACAAATTATGTTACATTCTTATCTAACACTCTACTATGACTTCTCAGCTCATTTGCGATGAAATTAAAACTTCTCAACCTAGATTCTAAATTCTTTTAGCATATGTCCACTACCCATGCCTTCAAACTTATCTGTTTCACACTCCTTCCTCTTTAGTGGGTTCTAGGACTTTCTCCTCTAGACTCTTTACATTCTCCCTGTATGTTCTTCCTTCTGACTTTCGTGTGTCTGTCTCCTTCATTTTATTAAAACTTCAGCTTAAGTGTCTTCTTCTCCAAGAAATCCTCTCAATCCTTATAACCTAAAAAAACCCCACCAAGTCACTATTATATGACCTATATTAATTATTTACTCAGCACTTACTACTAACTAACATTATTGTGGCCTACGTATTCACTTACGTGTTAAATGTGGCCAGTCACCTATTTTTGTGAATAAAATTTCATTGGAACACAGCCATTTATTTCACTATCATCTATCACTGCTTTTGCACTATAATGGTAAAGTTGAATAGTTGCATCAGAGACCATATGGTCCTCAATCATAAAATATTTACTGTCTGGCCATTTACAGAAGAAAAAAAAAATCCAACCTTATGTTAGTTCATTGTCTTTTTCTTCCACTAGAACATAAGTTGCATGGTAATTTGGGCCTTGTCTGTCTTTTCACTACTTTAATCTCCTTTTCAATATTAGTAGCCGGCATATGGTAAGCAATCTCTAAATATCTGTGCATGAATTAACCCAGGTCTCGAATTGTCAGCATCTTTTTTTAGGCTATCACATACTACTTTTTAAAAAGTAGATTAATAAAATCTTAGTGATGATTATATTCAATTCCCCACTCAAATAGCTAGATAACAAAATTGAGACTAGACACTTAAGGGCAATGATTTTAATATAAGGACTTTAAGGAATTCATATTTTTGCAATAATTAGCAAGTACATGAATGTATAAATGTTTGAGAGCACACCATCTCTTAAGTCAAGATGCCTAGATTTAAAACTCAATTCTACCACTAGCTGATTACATGGACTTTTGCTAGTTAGTTTACTTCTCTGTGTCCCCATTTATTAATCTGTAAAACAATGTTGACGGAATATCTACACTAGAGGATTGCAATAAGTATTACATAGGAATAGTGCCCACCCAGCCCATAGTAAGAGCTCCTTATATGTTAGGTGATGACGAAGAGGAGGATAGTGATGACAATGATGATGATGATGATGGTTATAGTGAGTATGACAACAATGATGGAAGGAAAAGGAGGATGATTAGAGGGAAAGGAAGAAGACAGAAGAGAAGAAGGAGAAAATAATAATGTTGGTAATATAATATACTCAATAAACTCAACTTATTGAGCTTATATTATGTTCCAGGCACTGTAATCTGTGGTTTCCATTGATTACACAATTTAATCCTTAGAACAGTCCTTTGAGAAAGGCACATTATTGTTGAATATTACAGATCAGGAATCCATATCCAGTCTTAGACTA
>RJWJ010040051.1:0-14165 GCA_004363605.1 Indri indri | reverse complement strand
AGGGACATGAGGGACTATATCTAGTAACCTAACATGGAGAAGTGGTGGTGGGGAATACTTGAGAAATAAAAAGTTGCAATTTTCCAAATTTTGTAAGAATTTTAAAATCACAGATCCAAGGTGTTAAATGAATCCCAGGCAGGAAAAAAAAAAAAAGACAAAAAACAAACAAACAAACAACAACAACAAAAAAAAACCATAAAGCACAAATTGCTAAAAACCAGTGATAAAAAGAAAAAACATAGGAGTCAGGGAAAGAAAATGTTACTCATAGAAAGGAGAGTTAAAACATACTTATCCTTAGAAATTATGCAAAATAGAAGGCAATAGAACAACATCTTTAAAGTTCTAGAAGAAAAAAAGAATACACTCCACATAGAATTTTATAACCAGTAAAAATATCTTTCAGAAATAAAAGCAAAGGCTCTTTCAAACTATCAGAAGGTGAAAGAATCCTTTACCTTTAAATATTAATATCAAGAAATGGTAAAGAAAGATTTTTTTTTCCAGAATAAAGGAGCAATACCAGATGGAAATTTGCATTTACACAAAATAATGGCCAATGACAGAAGTGTTAAATATGTGTGTATACATAAGAGATAATTTTTCTCATGTCTTTAATCTCTATAAAATATAATGACTTTTAAAACAAAAATAATAACTAATTGGATTTTTTTAAGAGACAAGAATCTCACTCTGTTGCCCAGGCTGGCCTCAAACACCTGGGCTGAATCCATCCTCCAGCCTCAGCCTCCCAAATAGCCAGGACTACAGGTGTGTACCATGCACCATGCCAGGCAGGATTTTGAAAAATATTATAACACCCTGTTTCTACATGTATCTTACATTTATTAGGTCTTTAATTGTTTAATTTGATCACCCTTAGATTATGTTCCCTTAAGCAATTGTCCTATGTTTAAGCACAATGCATGGCCATACATCTCAGACAAGCTTTTGCCACTTCCCTTTTGTGGTATCCAGGCAATGAAGGACGTTGTAATCATTCTGGTTGATTCACATACATAGTAGCAGTTTCATAGCCCTTTGTACAGTATGTTTTTCAATTTAATTTTGTTTTATTTCATTTTGCTTTCTCCTTTTCCTTTTTTTATTGGGAGGGAGTTAAAAAATAAATATTTTGGTATCATCATCATCAAGGTCCTAATGGGAAATAGAACACTATTTTACATACTAGTTATTTTAGTCCAATATGAATATATGCAAACTGGCTACATTGATGATATTGGTTCATCATTGTCTATGTAGACTAACCAACTATATGATGTATATCAACATGATAAATTATGTTGCTTTTGACATGGTTTGGTTTAGTTAGATTAAGGCCAGAGCTTTGCTTTGATGCCTATTGACGTGAGCATTTAAATGTCTGAAAAGATTGCAAAAAGGTAATTTTATTGCTTCCAACTATCCTTAAGAATAAAATGGCAAAATATGGGCACCTTACACAGTAACTTGCTAGTTGGTTCTTTTTGTTTCGCTTTGAGTTATTCTCCTCTGGTAGCCCTTCTAAGTCAAACCCTTGCCCTGAAAAAGGAGACAGACACACTAATCTGCCCCCACACTATAATAGCAGGTGTGGAGGGTACTGTTATTACATGACAAACAGCTCCCAAATCCTTCTCAAGTATTTACAAATATATAAACATTAAAGTAGAAATTATTCTTCTCTAGGAAAGATGAATGTCTTTCCTAGGTACACCAGTCTTGTGTTATCTACATGGAATGGATCTTTACTGCCTATCTTTTGAATTCTAATAGTCATATTTAAATATGTGGCATCATTTTCTGAGGTCTACTATACTGACCTTGGAAATGATTGATCTATGCCCTGGTCCCAGCATAAAAGTTTCTGTTAAAAATAATTTCAAAAATTAATTCCATGTGTTCATTCTCACTTTGACATTCCTGCCCTTAATCTTTTAGGACACTTTTAGAAGACAACATGGCCTTGTTACTATGCTCCCCATATCTGAAAAGCCACACAAACATTCCTTGTCACTCGCCTTTTACATAGGAATTATTTCAATTATCCTTTCCAATGTTTAATCATAACACTGTTTTGCAGATGACACAGGTCATGAAACATTACTCCTGTGCTATTCATGCTATGATATGTCAAGTCTCTAATCTGTTGATATGCAAACCAGATATTTGTTTCAGAATTTCCATTCTTCAATTGTAGACTTTGTCAAGGTGTCTTAGACGAGTAGGCAAAACAAAAACTAAAAAAATGTGCCAATGCCATTTATAACCTACATAAAACTTGATGGTGCTGAGGATTTATGCCCATAATAATAGTATGCCTGCTAATTTGGCGAGGAGTTTTCTGTAAACTTTAAGGGGTTTTTCCATTGACTAAAGGCAGACATTGCAAGGACATATCCCTTCTCAGTTAAAGGGACACTACAATAAGTAAACTGACTCATTCCATGCCTGTAAATATAAAGATTCATAAAGTGAAGACATTTTACCAAGAAGAGATATGGGTGGCGAATAAGTTTGTCAAAAATGTGCTGAACATCATTCGTCATTCAGAAAATGTGACTTAAAATGAGATACCACTTCACACCCACCAAAATGTCTAAAATTAAAAAGTTTGATAATAGTAAGTACTGTTAAGGATGTGAAATAACTGGAACTTTTATTACAGCCAATTGTAAAACAGTTAAGCAGTTTCTGATAAAGTTAAACATACACTTAATGCTCCTAGGCATTTACCCAAGAGAAATGAAAGCTTCTGTTCACACCAATAATTGTATGCAATATTTGATGAAACTTTATACAAGTATTCCAAACTAGAAGCAAATCAAATGACCATTACACATTAGTGGGTAAAGAAAAAATTAGTACATCTATACAATGGATTACTTACTATTTGGCAATAAAATGTAATAACTACTTATTTATAGTCACTAATATGAATGCATCGAAGAAATTTTGTGCTAAACAAAAAAGCCATAAATTTAATATTATATCCTGTATGGTTCTGATTATGTGAAATTATGGAATAGGCAAATCTGTAGTGACAAAAGACTTATCAGTGATTTCCAGGAGTCAAGGGTGGGGAGAGGACTGACTACAACTGATCGACTCTTGCATGATGGGAATATCCTGTATATTCTATGATGTAGTGGTTGCATGTCTGTATATTTTTGTTAAACCTATTGAATTGCATATTGAAAAATGGAAAACCTTGATGTATGTAAATTATACTTTAATAAAACTGGCTTCCTACTCATCTTACCAAAATAAATTCTTTTTATCATGGTCCTTAGACCTCATTTCTGGAGATAAAATGCCTCTAGAAATTTAGTCAGACAAGGGCAGCATCTGTGTCTTTCCTGTGAATTGTAGATACACTTTCAGATCCACCCTTATTCATTTTCCACGTTCCTGAGTATATCATTTTCATATTTATATTTAATCAGTAAAATTCTTTTAGCTGCTTCATCCTTGTTAAGTAGGATACCTTTCTCTCTTTTTGGACATAGGGTTTTATTGAAATCTCCGTTTTCAGTTATTTATTGCCTCTCTTTTGTAAGTTCGGTGTCGATCAATGCCAGAAGTAAAGCAACAGCTGATATTTACTGAGTACTTCTTTAGTGAAAAAGCAAAAGATTTATACAATCTGCAGAGGGACCAGAATTAGCTGATATGTACTGAGCATTTCTTAGGCACTAATCACTCCTCAACTTTTTACATACATTAATTAGGTGTTCGTAATAACCTTGGGGACTATTACCATTCTCATTTTATGCATGAAGAAACTAAAGCACAAAGGAAATAACTTGACCAAGATCACAGAGATAATAAATGATGAAGTTGAGAATGCTATCATTCATGCCAAGTATGGTTGCTCTCACCTACAATCCCAGCATTTTGGGAGGCTGAGGAGGGAGGATAGCTTGAAGACAGGAGTTTGAGACCATCTGGGCAACATAGCAAGACCATGTCTCTACAAAACAAAACAAGCTAACAAACAAAAAACACTAAGGGTCAGCTGGTGTGGTGTCGTGTACCTAGAATCCCAGCTACTTGGGAGTCTGAGGCAGGAGGATCACTTGAGCCCAGGAGTTTGAGGCTGCAGTGAGCTATGATCACACCACTGTACTCCAGCCTGGGTGACAGAGCAAGATACTGTCTCTAAAAACAACAAAAAAATCTATATCTATAACTATCTGTCTATACACATACACACACACACACACACACACAACTGTCATTCATAAGGTAAGTGGTGAATGGATACACCAGTCAATTGTTGGGTCCCATATTGCAAAAGCCAGAAGTCAGAAACCACAAACAACATAGATCTCTGTAGTCAACACTTTTAACCTCAAAAAATATAAAAATTAAACTTTTTTTTAGTATTTTTACCAGATTCATCAGCCAACCCAGGGACATCATGTTTCAGAACACCTTCTCCAATTAAGAATGCAATCTTTCTTAGAAATTGTTTTTTATTGTTATTAAATCATCAGTACAATTAATTTTAGCTCTGGTAGTCATGTTACAGCCAATTTTTTCTCTATTAAATTATGACAATAAGCAGGGCATTAATGTACATGCGGAAAAGCATGACAAAAGTGTATTTCATTCCTTCTTATACAAAACAAACTGTTTCTGGATATATCCTGAAAATGGATGTAAAAGAAATTATTAGTGAGAGAAAGTGGCTTGTACAACTTCCCTCCCCCTTGCTGAATTTTCTCTCCCATAGTGATTGTGACAGTGATGCCATTAGGAAATGACTTCCCTTGGCATTGAGAGTAACCAAGGCCTATCAGTTGTTGATTTTACTGGTCAGACAGGCCTATTATATTAGAGTTTGAAAGTATCTCTACACCTTCATGCATCATTTCTTTAATGAAAGAATCCAATATCCTCTTGTCCTCCAGGGAGTCTGAGCTATTTGAATTTTATCACAGCTCTCCACTTCAGTAACTGTAGAGGTTCCCAATTAGTATGTTCAATTAAAACTTGTTAAGTGCATGTTTTGTTGTACCTTAGCCACTTGAGCAGTATTGGCTGGGTTTCCTATACACTCATCATACTTACATCAAAGATGCCTTCTGGTGTTAGAATCAACATCATATTTCTCAAAAACAGATTAATGTTACCAATACTAACATTGTCACCACTTTTTCCTTCTTTTATGACTGTATTCTCTTATTCTACCAAAATTCCAGGAAGTATTTGGTAGAGCATTTAAGAAATAGTGCAAATTGAGCCACAGTATTTAAAGGTGAAAGAATCCATTGCCTCCCACTGTAAGCCATTGTAAGGTGAAATCAGCAGATGGCTTCAGATCTCTCACAGGAGGTCTTGTGAGATTACATGCCCTGAGATCAGTTGCCATTTTTACCCCTTTTCCAGAATTAGTTTCCCTATACAGGCGGTTTGAAATTCCTGCCTTTGCTGGGATTTCTGTTTCCAACTCTTTTGCTCTTGCCCTCCCTAATTGCCAAAATTAGATTAAATGTTGCCAGCAAGTTTTAGTTAAAACAAAGTAGTCTTTACAGTCGGAAAACACTCACTGCTATAATCAATGACAAGGCAGCACCAGCACATTTGGGGATCCGTCATCGTTCCATTTCCACATGGAAAATAGTCATCAAATTTATTTATTTAGTTTTAACTGGTCTTTTCTTCCTCCAACCCCTACTGTAATATTTTTTTTCCAAAATTCCCTTTGCTTCGTTTACTCTGTCAGTTAGTCTCACGTATGGCAATTTTTTCCCCAAAGCCAGACCCTGAAATGACTGAATGCTCATTTATTAGAGAGGTGAACCCAGGATGCACAAATCGGATTATGGGAAAACTAAGACAGAGAAGGAAGAAATGCCAAAAAAAGAGGGTGCTAATGAGTGTGGCAGAAGGCTGCCAGATAAAATACAGGACACCCAGTTAAATTTGAATTTCAAGTAAACAGGACATTTTTTTTTATATCTACAAGCATGTGCCAAATTTTGCAAGGGACACACTTACGCTAAAAAAATTATTGCTGTATGATAAAATTCAACTTTAACTGGCCACCCTGTATTTTTATTTGTTCAATCTGACAACTCTAGTGTGGTACCACCATGAACAAGTAAGGCTTAATCTTGAGAAACCATGTGGAACATATCTCAAAGTTAAATAGTAATGGGTGTGTTCAATTCAGGGAGGTGTTAGCAAATCAATCTTGCTGCATTACTAAGTCACACCTTCTAATATTTTTCATCAATAATAAAGGTGATTTTTAAAACTCATCATTTGCCTGAATCAAATGTCTATCTTTTAATTTATTTAAAAAACAAGTTGAAAAGAAAAAAGCACTGTATTATGTATTCTCTAACATTAAATTCAGGAAACAAAATAGAAAGTTGAAGGATTTTTTTTCCAATAAACAAATTAATATTGGATTTTAAGTTATTTTAATTATCTCTATTTAAATATATCTTAACATTTAAAGATTTAAAGTCATATTTTCAAATTTTCTTTTTAAAACTTATCTCCTCATTTCATTTTCTTTTCTTTTCTTTTCAATTTCCGTATACTATGGGAGTACAAATGTTTAGGTTACGCATATTGCCCTTGCCCCCTGGCCTGCCCCGAGTCAGAGATTCCAGCGTGTCCATCCCCCAGATGGTGCTCATCACACTCATTATGTATGTGCATACCCATCCCCTCCCCCATCTGACCGACACCCAATAAATATCACTCCTATATGTGCACTTAGGTGTTGTCAGTTAAAACCAATTTGATGGTGAATACATGGGGTGCTTATTTTTCCATTCTTGGGATACTTCACTTAGTAGAATGGGTTCCAGCTCTATCCAGGAAAACGCAAGAGGTGCTATATCACCATTGTTTCTTATAGCTGAATAGTACTCCATGGTATACATATACCACATTTTATTAATCCACTTCATGTATTGATGGGCACTTGGGCTGTTTCCACATTTTTGCAATTGTGAATTGTGCTGCTATAAACATTCGAGTGCAGATGTCTTTTTTTATAGAATGTCTTTTAAGAAGGATTTTTAATGTGCATAAAACATGCTAAATCAGGCCTTAGGCATTAACAATCAGGGACCACACAAAATTTTTACTTTAATGATAGTCACTCACTTATATTGTGCCAAGAAGCTTGCTTTTAACTTCGGTTGTTGGCTTTCTTTTTTTTTTTTTTTTGAGACAGAGTCTTATTCTGTTGCCCTGGCTAGAGTGAGTGCCATGGCATGGCGTTAGCCTAGCTCACAGCAACCTCAAACTCCTGGGCTCAAGCGATCCTACTGCCTCAGTCTCCTGAGTAGCTGGGACTACAGGCATGTGCCACCATGCCAGGCTAATTTTTTCTCTATATATTTTTAGTTGTCCAGCTAATTTCTTTCTATTTTTTTTTTAAGTAGAGACAGGGTCTCGCTCTTGCTCAGGCTGGTCTCAAACTCCTGACCTTGAGTGATCCACTGGCCTCGGCCTCCCAGAGTGCTAGGATTACAGGCGTGAGGGTTGTTGGCTTTTAATTGGCATAACCAGGGCAGAGGGTGTGAGTCTTTAGACTTTCCTAAATACGGTCCATAAGGAATTTTTATCTTGTCAAGTCACTGCAATGTCATTTGCCTTGTCCATAGGCAAATGGTAGGTTTTAAATAGGTGGGAGCTATTAGTGTTCAGGCTCTTGCTTTTTGGCCTTGAGCTTCAGAGTCAGCTAAGTCTGGTATTACAAGAGAGGCTGGGTTCTTTAGGAGACGTTGTTTGTGGGTACAGTATTTTTTGCTTTCATTCTGTTTCTCACCCAGATTTTCAGGTGGTGTCTTTTAACTTAAAGATGGCTATGTTCTATGTGTACATGTAAAAAGTTCTAACTTGCATTTGATAATGCCAGGCCTTGGTAGGTAATAATAAATCAGCTCTCACAAATAATAACTGAATTTAGGAATAAAAGAGGGAGCTTAAGGGGCTATAATTTTATAGTATTTGTCATATTTATGGGATTTAAGGGTCATTCCACCTACTACGAAGCCTGTGATCTCAGATTGACTCTAGATTTATTAATTACATAGACTGCAGAACCCACACTATTAGTCTTCACTCACAGAAAGCTGATAGGTTATGTTAATGCACAGAATAGGAAAGGAAAAGTGGGTGGTTATTACACAAGAATACATTTTTTATTAGGTTGATATAGAGAAATACCAAGGACTCAAAGGATAAGACTAGAATTATAATTATCCATTAAACTGTAACTTTAGAAATCAGGTTTGCTCAGAATATCAAAGAGGAATTTATGTAATTTGAAAAATAATCTCTAGTTTTAATATCAAAATAAGAGTAATGGAAGGGGGAGAAGTAGCAGATTAACGAAACAAGCTAAAAGAAACGAAACAAGTTAAAAGAAAATTCTTGGAAAAAAAATTTGTGATCAAATATATGAATTAGATATGAAAAAAATAAATATTTAAGACTAGACAGAGATAAAAGAGATTATATATAGACCTCAGTTCAACCCTTCTTGACAATGGAATTAGAAAAGAAGGAGGTGTGTACATGTTTGATTGTTTTATTGCTATTTGGAAAAAGAAAATAAAACAGAACAATGACTAGGTCTCAAAAAATTCTAACAGAGGATAAAGGGTATACCAGACTCTAAAAGAGCTGAGAAGCCAGAATTAACAACAAAAACAATAAAACCAAAAAATTGTTTATAGGTGAACTTTTTAAATTTAAAATGATTTTTAATTAGAAAAATAAAGGGTTAACCTAATCTATGTTGGATTTTCGTTTTTAAATTAAAAGACTTTATTATTAGAGCATTTTTAGGTTTATAGAAAAATTGAGTGGAAAGTACAAAGTTTCCAAACATCATCACTCCCTTTTCCCCATCCTTTTTACCCACAACACTTACTGTTTTCTCTATTACTAACATCTTACATTATTGTGGTACATTTGTTACAATTAATAAGCCAAACTGATACATTCTTATTAACTTAGGTTCATAATATATATTAGGGTTCATTCTTGTGTTTGGACAGTCTACCAGTTTTGCCTAATATATTTATTTTGCCTAATTTATATAATGACATGTATTCATCATCACAGTATCGTGAAGAATAGTTTAACTGTCCTAAAAATCCACTGCATTTCACCAATTCATCTTCCTCTGTCTCCCCCAAACTTTAACAACCAATGTTTTTTCTTTGTGTTTTTTTTTTACTGCCTCAATAATTTTGCCCTTTTAGAATGTCATATTGTTGGAATTGTAAAGGTAGAATCCTTTTCAGGTTGGCTTCTTTCTCTTAGCAATATGCATTCAAGTTTCCTCCTTGTCTTTTTGTAACTTGATAACTCATTTCTTTATCACTGAATAATATTTCATTGTATAGATATACCACAGTTTGTTATTCCATTTACTCATCGAAGGACATTTTGGTTGCTTCCAAGCTTTGTCAATTATAAAGTTTCCGTAAACATCTATGTGCAGGTTTTTTGTGTGGACATAAATTTTTAATTCATTTCAGTAAATACCAAGAAGTGACATTGCTGAATCTCAGAAAAGGCTGGTTTCATAAATGACACATATGATAATATATTTAATAATGTTTTATGTCTATATTTATTCCTGCTAGACATGACTTGAATTTTTTGTGGCAGGCAGAGATTTATTATCACTTATTTACAGCAATAAGCACACCAGTTCTTCACAGCCCAATTTCCGCTTTCTGAGTTAACACAGTGAGAATCAGACAGCATTCTTTATGTACTATGGTCTCTACTATAGGTAAAGCACCCTGATGGTTACTACAGGGCATCTGATATGGCAGTCATACTTTGGAGAAAAATCTCTGTCTCTAAAATAAACAAATTCTCCTTATGAAAAGATGGGAAATATCTAGAGCTCTTATCCATTGAAATACAAATCAATGTTTCCAAGAAGAAGAAGAATTAAGCCTCTCTGAATTTACAACCCCTGGAATATCTTCACAGCTCCAATTCTCTTCCCATTTGAAAGGTAAACACATTCATCTGATACAGGTATATTTCTTCTGAGGGACTCTTACTATCTAATTATCTTTTAGCTTCAAAATACGCTCCTTTTACCCAGGTCCCACATATCTGTGCTCAGAAAAAACTACCCATGCAGAAACATAAAAATGTTTACTTCCTGAAAGTATTAAACTACCTTTTAAAATTAGAATTAATTATAGAATATATCATTCCTTTGGATCAATGGTTTTCAGTGTGTGGTCCCTTGATTAGCAGCATCAGCTTCACTTGAGAAGTTGTTAGAAACACAAATTCTTTGGTTTTACTTTGTCCTTCTGAATCATAAACTCTCCACGTTGGACCCAGCAATCTTATTTTTACAAGCCCTTTAGGTGATTTTGATGCATATTCAAGTTTGATAATCATTGCTTTAGATAACTAATGATAGCAATATGTGGAGTTGACTTTCTTATTCCTTAAATTTTTTTACTGTGGTAAAATATACACAATATAAAATTTACAATCTTAATCATTTTAGATAAGTGCACAATTCAGTGGTATTAAATAACTTTATATTGTCTTACAACTATCACTACCATTCATCTTCAGAACTCCTTTCATCTTGCAAAACTGGAACTTTATATTCCTTAAATAAGTCTCCCCATTATTTCTCCCCTGCCCCCAGCCTCGGGCAATCACCATTTTACTTTCTGTCTCTGTAATTTTGACTATTCTAAGTAACTAATGTAAATTGAATCATACAGTATTTGTCTTTTCATGACTGGCTTTTTTTACTTAGCATAATATCAAGTTTCATTCATGCTGTGGCATATGTCAGGATTTTCTTCCTTTTTAAGGCTGAATAATATTCCATTGTATGTATATATCACATTTTACTTATCCATTCATCCATTCATGAATACTTGGTTTGCTTTCACGCATCAGCTATTGTAAAAAATTCTGCTTTAAACAAGGTGTATAAATATTTCTTTGAGATCCTAGATCCTGCTTTTAATTCTTTTGGATATATACCCAGAAATAGAATTGTTGTATCATATGGTATTATAATTCTATTTTTAATTTTTTGAGGAAGCACCATGCTGTTTTTCACAGTGACTGTACCATTTTACATCTCCACCAACAGAATACAAGAGCTCAAATTTTTCTACATCCTCACCAGCACTTGTTATTTTCTGTTTATTTTATTTATATTTTATTTTTTGATAGTAGCCATCCTAATGGGTGTGAGATGGTATCTCATTGTAGTTTTGACTTGCATTTCCCAATGATTAGCAGTGTTAAGTATTTTTTCATGCGTCATCTGAATATCTTCTATGGAGAAATGTCTATTGAATGACTTTGCCTATTTTTGAATCAGGTTGTTTTCTGTTGTCTCTGCACTACATTCTGAATGTTAATCCCTAACAGATATACTATTTGCAAACATCTATCTCGCATGTTGTGGATCGCCTTTTTACTGTGTTGATAGTGTTTTTCAATGTACAATATTTTAAAACTTTTATGCATTTCAATTTGTCTATTTTTTCTTTTGTTGCTTTGTAACTTTGTTGTCACATCCAATAAATAGTTGTCAAATCCAATATTGTGAAGATTTGCCCTATGTTTTCTTCTAAGAGTTTTATACTTTGGGTTGAACATTTATTTCTTTGATCCATTTGAGTTAATTTTTAAGTATAGTATTAGGTAAAGGTCCAACATTATTCTTTTGCATGTGGACATCCAGTTTTCTCAACACCATTTGTTGAAAAGACTATCCTTTCCCCATTGAATAGACTTGGTACACTTGTTGAAAATCATTTGATTATATATATGAGGGTTTATTTTTGGGCTCTGTATTCTAGTCCATTGGTGGGTTTTTTTTGTTTTGTTTTGGTTTGGTTTTTTTTGTTCGTTTTTTGTCTTTCTTTATGCCAGTGGCATACTGTTCTAATTATTGTAGGTTTATAGTAAGTTTTGAAATCAGGAAATGTGAGACCTCCAGCTTTGTTCTTCTTCTTCAGGATTGTTTTGACTATTTGGGATCTCTTGAGATGCCATATGAATTTTACAATGTTTTTTCGATTTCTACAATAGGCATCATTAGGATTTTGATAGGGAGTGCATTGAATTGTAGATCTCTTTCAGTAGTATTGACATCTTAACAATATTAAGTCTTTCATTCCATGAGTGTGGGATGTCTTTCCTTTTACTATACATTCTTTAACTTTTTTCAGCAATGTTTTGTAGTTATCATTATACAAGTCTCTCAATTTCTTGGTTGAGTCAATTACTAACCATTTCATTCTTTTTGATGCTATTTTAAATGGAATTATTTTCTTAATTTCCTTTGCAGATTCTTCATTGTTAGTGTATTAAAATGCAACTGATTTTTGTGAGTTAGCTTTGTATCCTGCTACTTTACTGAATTCATCCTAAGAGACTGTCTTTTAAATGTAGCAACTACTGTTGATGTGTTTCTCTTGCAAAAATGTAAGTGGTACCAAAATATAAACAGACAGTACTTGAGTGATATGACAGGAAAGGCACATATGAAATAAACACGTGAGACACCAAAGTAATCCGGCCCTTATTTTGTATGGCAAAGACAAAATATTCATAGTGGAACTTACAGAGAAGATGAAATTTGAGCTAGATGTGGGAGGGAAGGTAAGTCAAAATCCTAGAATTGTAAGTTAAATTTTATAGGGAAACATGTATCGTGACTTCCTATAACTATAGACCTACTTTCACTAATACCTCTATTTCCCTAAGACAAGGATAAAGGATATTACATAACATATCATAAAGAGAGAGTGAAATTTAATGCAGTTAATTTATGCAGAATGAAGAGTGCATTCTGGAAGTTGGGAAAGAACTATATGGAATTATCTCTTCTGAAGATTTTTAAAATTAATATGCACTTGTGCCTAATGCTTTACATAAAGCCTTAGGTTTATTATAGGCATGATTTATGCTTTGATAACATTGTGCTGATGAGTCTTCAGCAGTGAAGAATTTATTGCCAAGTGTGGCATTGATGAATGCAATATTTAACCATCTGATACGTGCTTCACACTCTGGCTTATACACCCACAGGCTGGGTGCTGTTAGTTTTACATAATGCTGGCCTCCATTGTTGAATCATAAATAAGAGTTGCTTCACTACACACAATATTCGAAGTTGTATATATTATGCAATGTACCTTATCCTAACATTTTTCAGAATTCACTCCAAAATGACCATTATCCATTCCTAGTTCAGGGGCTTAAAGGAATACAATTTATTTCAATGATATAACGAGCTATCATAGATGCCACCATCATTCCATTTTATAGTTTTAGGAAATTGTGAGGATGAAGTTTAAAAATTCTTTAATTGTTTCCTGGGACATATGATTTTTAAACTGAAAACAAATCCTTGCAAATATTTCCCCCATTAATATTTCCTGTATACAATATGAATTATTAATGATATCACACAGAAAAAGAGATTTAATTATCCCATAAAAAATTTGTGTCCATATCTAAGTTTTGATATTTTGGCTTATCGTTTAGGCTTAGTAAATACGGAGAGAAAGATTACAGACTAAATTATTCACAAAAATTAAATTATCCTTTAACTCTATCACATAATATTTTTTCCTCTCCATATGAAGGTATCTTGACAAACCAAGAGTAGCATTTTATAGTACCTATAGATGTATTTAAATTGATAGTCTATAATACTGGTAGCAATTAGCTTTAAAATCCATTATAAAAGAAAGCTCTGACCAAGAAAGTTGTCAGGAAGATAGAAAATTTAACTATATAGAGGGAAAAAGCCTAGAACTCACAATAGTAGGCACCTGTGTTTATGTCAGCGTCTTAACACAGCTTGGGCTGCTACAACAAAATACCATTGAATAGGTGGCTAAAACAACAGAAATTTATTTCTCACAGTTCTGAAAGCAGGAAAATCTAAGATCAAAGTGCTGGCAGATCAGGTGTCAATGGGGACTTGCTTCCTGATTTGCAGATGGGCATCTTTTTGCTGTGCAGTCACATGGCAGAGAGCAGAGAGGGCAAGGTCTCTTGTTTCTTCTTCTAAGGGCACTTATCCATTCATGAAGGCATCACCCTCACAACCTAATTACCTCTCAAAGCCCCACCTCTTTTTTTTTTTTTTTTTTTTTTTT
>RJWJ010040050.1:0-14166 GCA_004363605.1 Indri indri | reverse complement strand
TCAACAATCTTCTCATGGGAAGCCAGGGACAGGGATGCCAAAAAGAAGCTTGTCCAGGGAGAGTAGGGTTTGAAACAGTGAGGCCTGGAGGATGATTGAGAGGCCACGGGAAGAGACACAGGTGGACACTGGCAAGGAGGGGGCCAGGGAGGAGGAGACGGGGAGGGCATTCTTGGAGGAGCAGCCCTGACATAGCAGCTAGAGATGTCCCCTCAGTGCCAGCTGGGCATGGGAGCGGTGAGTCCAGAGGACAGCGGCCTTGGATCATGTTTGGGTCCTTACCCGCACCCATGGAGAAGATGCCATCTCTTCACCACCAGGAGGGTCACTGTTGAACATAAGCAGCCGTGTGTTTGCCCGCATGTGACGGCATGTGTGATATAACATGCCAAGGCTTCGCTGCGGCCCAACCACGGGCTCCGAGACTTTGGTTGGTTGCTCCTGCCCCTCCCTCGCTTCATTTCTTCGTACAAATATTTATTGAGGTCATACCGGGAGCCAGACACTGGTAGGTTCTGCAGATACAGACAGGGGACAAGACAGCCTGTTTTTGCTGCCATAGAACTTTCAACTGTACTGTGGGACAGAGACATGCCAACGGGGAAGTATGAAGGAGTATGATCAGCATTGGGTCACGGGAAGGAAAGCATGTCCAGGGTGCATTCCTGACCTAAACTGGGGAGGCCAGGAAGGCTTCCTGGAGAAAGTGACCTCTAAGGCAAGACCTGAAAGGTAAACACAGTGACCCGGGCGAGAGGGGTGGGAAGAGGGAGGTGTTCCAGGCAAAGGGAACAGCATGTCAGGGGAGCAATGGGAGCAGCAGGGAGACTCCAGAGACTGAAGCGATTCCCGTGGCCAGAGCATGGAGTGAGAAGTCTGCAGAGGCCTGGCCATGGGGCCTTGGAAGACAGGACTGGACTTCATTCTAAGGTCAACGGGAAGCCATTGAAAGGTTTTACCCAGAGGAGTAATGTGATCAGATTTGTATCTTAGGACTTTGCTTTAGCACTTCAGATTGGAAGGACAAGACTGGCCAGTGTTGTAGTTGCCCGAAAGATGAACGTGGTCTACCATTACAAAAGGCAGCGGAGATAGAGATACATGCACATAAATATCTCAATATGATCAAGGTACATTTAGCAGATGGAATCAGGAGACTCGGTGATTGATTAAGTGGATGTGTGAGGATCTAGATGACGCTCGGGTTTCTGGCACTAATAAATGAATAAGAGAATATGGGGGAAGAGCCTGTCTTAGTGGTGGGGTACGGTGGGGAACATTTGAGCTTGAGACTGGGGAGTTTGTGGTGGGTGTGGGACACACAGATGGAGATGCCATCGGGTCTGAAACTCAGACTTGTGAGTGATGAGCATGTCGACGCAGAGTCCCCAAAGCCCCTGGGGGACGCTGTGGACTGAGGAGAGAAGGAAGCCCGTGTTAGGAGCCTGAACGGGGGTTGAGCAGAGAAAGCGGGGCCCGCAGGGGACAGAGGAGGAGCAACTCGAGGGAGGAGCCCTGCCAGGAGCACATGGGGCTGTGGGGACCGAGGAAGGGGGTACTTCAGGGTGGAGGGGAGACCACCCAGGGTGGAGGGTACACCAGAGCAGAACCACAGGACATCAGTGTCCCTTCTAGAAACAGAAGCTAAAAGCCAGTGAGAGAGTTGAGAGAGCTGGAGAGCAGATGGGCAGAGGCGGTGAGGTCGGGCCTCTTTTCAAGGAATTTTGCCGGAAGGACAGACTGGATGGTACCCGTGCTGGAATGGCACGTGGGGTGGAGGAACAGCAGGGTTTGGGAGAGCCCTGAGTGGAGCTCACAGAACAGAGACGCCAACAGCAAAGCCGCGGGATGGGGTGGGGTAATCGGGCGAATAGAGAGCCACAAGGACGGGATGGGACCCAGAGTAGCGACAGGGAGATGACCGTAGCCAAGAGCACAGGCTCCTCTTCCGCCGTGACAGAGGGGACGGGTGAAACGACAGGCGTTAAAGTGTTGCTTTGTCCCACAATATTTTAATCGTGTCCTTTCAAAAAATTTCTCCGCAGACACTACCCAAAGCAGTCCTTCACTACGGTGGCAGATACACCCGAAAACCTCCGCCTGAAGCAGCAAAGTGAATTGCAGAGTCAGGTAATTTCTAGAAGGCTTGTTTTGTTACGTTGATACTAAAGATTGTTCATGAGGGTAGACTTCTGAGATTTTTGTCATTGTACTATTCACGTCGAGCCACCAGCTGAAAACAGACCTTTTTTGGGAATTCCGGGTGAAAGTGTTGAACGTGTGAACATCTGTATCCCCCCGGTCTTGCATCACCCTGAAATTCTCGGTTCTCTTGCTCCCGGGGACTAGGGTGAGTAAACGAGTTCTGGTCAGGGTACGTGTTTCCCAACAACATTGACTTATTTGGTTCTAAATATTTAAAAACATTTCATAAATAGCTTTTCCACACCGCATATGTAGGGGAAAAACAAGGTGTTAAGTTGACCCAGCTGCAGTGCGTGTGGGGCTGACACCCTGTCTGTGTGTGTCACACCAGCCACTAGCTTTGTTTTCCCCTTGTCACTTTGTTCATATTTCTTTCATATGTCGCGCTGACAGCACGAACAAAGATTAGAACGCCATAATTGGCTCCCCGTCAACCACTTTGGATGGCAACTTGCCTTCAATATGGTGAAACGCATCGGTTAAGGCGAGGGTTGTGAATGGCAGGGTTTTCCACAGGGACACCCAATCTCTTTAAGAAACTTGGGGTGCTCTCTTTCAGAGATGTTATCTCACCCGACATGGTGGAGGAAGATGCTGAGCAGCTATGTTGCACCATTGGTGAGCGGTGTCGTGAAGCCACACTGAGGAGGGAGGAGGGCGGCCTGGGTTGGTTGAAGGCCTCCTTTGGCTGTTGGTTGGTTGTGGCTTTGGGCCAGCTACTCTGATCTTTGTGCTTCTGTCAAGTGAGACAGTCTGTCTTGTGTACCTGTCTTGAGGGTGGCTGCAAGTGCCAGATGAGGTAGTCAGGTAAGAAAGCATTTCGAAAAGTTAAAAAATATTCGATGGCTGGTGGAAGCTTTATTACAATTATTATTGTGGTCCCTGGGAATCTCTGGTATAAAAAAGGGAAAAGAACAGAATTTGTCAAGCACAGAGGCGTGCAGCTAATAGTCTTTGGAAATGTCAGTCTGTAGCCCTTCCTCACGAGAGGAGGCAGCTCCGGTTGATCAGGATGGAATTATTTCCTTGGCCGTACGTCTGATCCCAGAGGAGAGTGCAGTTTTCTTCATTCTCTTTCTGGGAAACTTAGGACCACTTCTCAGTCCACTTCATTAGAGTAGAATTTACTGTTGGTTAACAATGCCATGAAGACTTGCTTGGGAGTTATTTTTTGGTTTGTGTATAATGGTGGTGTTTATAGGCTAAACCACTGGTTCTAAAAATTGGGTGCTGGCCACAGAGAGATATGGCTACAGAGGCCGGGAAGAACATCCCTGCTCATTCCCACCCCTGGGGGCACCAGGATTCAGCTCCAGTCTGTGCAGATCCAATATGCCTTTCTTCTCATCAAGTTAGGTTTAATCAGATAACTCTGGAGAAGTGCTTTGAACACGCTGGCAAATAGAACTAAGGGTAAGCAATCGAATACTTGTTTCCAGCCAATCACATGCCTTGGTACTGTGCAAAAGAATTTATAATTAGTCACTCCTCCCTTCACAGAGCTTGTAGGGTGTCTGAGAAAAGAGGACTAACGTGCACTTGGAATGACTACGTTTAATTTGCTATAAGGACTCAGAAAGACAGGGGTCAGTATGGATTGGACTGGATAGTGCTTCATGCCAGAGGCGGGATTTGAGGATTGAGAAAGAATCTGATATAAACTCTGTCTCCTTCGTTTTGAAGGTGCACCACTCCCTTTGGGCTCACTTAGTGGGTATATAGGTGCCTTCGGCTCAGCCCAGGAGCAAATATTTATTGTTTTCCTACCATGTGCCTGGCTTTGGAAATGCAAAGAAAAAAAGGAACTCACTGTGTTACAACAGACTGGTTTTATTCTCCCTCATGTAGCAAGCTGCAAGCTTCAGAAGGCAGCACGTACAAATACTTATGGGCTGATGGTACAAGAACTAATAACGATACGTACAAAGTGCTCTGGGATTGCCAAGCAGTGGTAAGGTGAAGGTATCAGATTTTCTTTAAGATTTTGCTCAAATGTCATCTCCTCTGAAACGACAGTGTAGGATTTCCATAGGCAGAGACAACATGGGGAAATTCAACTCAATTCAAGAAACGTGTTGATTACCTACCACACGCTGGGAATTATGCATTGGGGATATAAATGCCTCATCATTATCATCGTCATCATCAACCACCTTGTTATATTCCAGACACATCATTTTACATGTATTACTTCATTTAATCTCAAACAACCCTATGAGACAGGTATTTATTATTATCCCTATTTAGATGAAACACTCAGCTTTTGGAGAATTTAAGTAACTTGCCCTTGCAAGCTTATCCAGGAAAAAGCTGAACTTGAAATAGAATCTAGGTGTGCGAGGCCCTAATGTCCACACTCTCAACCAGTACCCCAGTCCCTTTGCTCAGAGAGCATCTGGAAAAGGAGATCTATAAGCAAATAATTGCAAAGCAAGGGCATGATGCAGTGTATGTGAAGGTAGGATTTTGCATAAAGTAGAATAGGAAAAAATCATCCTTATTTCCTTTTTCTGGGTGAGAGGTGAAAACCCTTCTGTGAGAGTATTTCCATTTTTGCAAAAGCATGCACAGATATGTATCCTAATGGTACTACTCAGTGATGACATTTGATTTAATTTTAGCCTATTAAATGATTTGATTATGCAGCACAGCATTTCCTTGGAGTTTTGATATCCGGAATTCCGAACAGCTGAATGGTTTTGGTGGAAAATTGACTATTAATATTTTATATACTTGTTTTGGTAATTTGTGATGCTACACGAATCAAATCTATTCATAGCTCCAAGGTTTCAAAGCCTGAAATCTTTTAGAATTGTTAGGTTAGAACTAGTTCTCTTCTTTCTGTTCATTAGCTTACCAAATGAGCCAAAATAAAAGAAAAACAAAAATTAATTTTCAGTCCAATCCGGAAAGTTATTTATAGTTGCACGCTGTTATCTCTTTTTAAAAAATTTCTCTTTTCTTACTTTTTTTTCCTCTCTCTTTTTGAGAGGATTATAGACACTGCCAGTATATTTTTTCTAAATGCTAAATTTTCTTAAGCTTTTTTGGGATCTGTGTTAGGTGCCAGATTGTCTTAATAAAATTATATGAAATACCGGTGAACAAACAAGCAAACCAGGAGTTAGCTTTTCAGAACTGGTGCTAGCCAGTGACTCACAGGCATTGTACAGCAACTGGGGGACGTCCCTGGGGCCAGCCACTGACTGCAGTGGGTGTGGACTGCCCTGGAACTTGGCCGTCGGGGGGAGAGAGGGAAGAGAAGCCCTTTTATCATGCTGGTTCCCTTTTTATCCCGCATCACAGGATGAGCTGCTTCAAAGCAGTAACATAAATGGTGGTTAGGCGCCCCTACTGGTCCGCAGTAGCCTATTCAACAAGGAGCAAAAGTAAAACTTGACTTCTGGGGGAATTAGTAACATTCTAGTTCACCTGTGGGGCATCAGGCTTTTGTTGTTGGCCTTGGGACCAGCTTCATCTTGTTTCCCTGTAGGGAAGTGAGCCCTGAGTTCCAAAGCCCTGACTTAGAAACAAAACTTTCGAAACACAAACTCTTTGTAAGTTGGGGTCTTTCCTAAACTTAAAAAATTCGAGTGAGATGAAAAGCCCCTTGGGAAAGAAATTTCCTTAACTGACTATTTAAAATTATGTTGTAGAAAGCTCTTCTTTTTTAAGGCTGGGTGGCACACTCTGATAGGAAGACAAGGCACAGGTGCTTTGAGCACTCTGATTCGGAGGTCTGCAGGCTTCTCAAAGCCGTGGAAATGGTTCTGCAAACGGAATTTTGAGTGCGGTCCCCCGTTGGAAAGAGAGCAAGGTGGGCTGCCATGGTTGAAGCTGGGTGTGGGGGGCAAACCCCTGGCCCCTCATCCTCCCATCCCCAGGGCCTTAGAAAGCCTGAGCCTCTCTAGAGCAGTCGTCCCCAACCTTTTTGGTACCAGGGACTGTTTTCATGCAAGACAATTTTCCAAGGACCAGGGGTGGGGCGTATGGTTTCAGGTTGATTTAAGCACATTACACTTATTGTGCACTTTATTTCTGTTATTATTACATTGTAATATATAATGAAATCATTATGCACCTCATCATAGGTTGGGGACCTCTGCTCTAGAGCACAGTTTTAAAAAATGCTGCTCAGAATGAAGACGAAACGATAGCTACTGCTCCACTTAGCTGTTTATGTGATTGGCTTAGCTGTTTGCAATCATGCTGAAAATAATAGGGATTTTGGGCTCGCTGTGTTCTTAAATGGAGTGTGTGTAATTTATGAGTGCTGATAAGAGGGAAGATTGAAAGCGATTATGGTTAGAATACAAATCATTCTGGAAGCTTTGAGTCTTCCTTTTGTAATCTATGCTGATTCTTTTTTAATCTTCCAAGTTTCTGCAGGGGCATAAAGCCATGGTTCATACGGAATAGGATAGATGATAGTGGAGAAGGTGAGAAGGTAACATGAGTTTTTATAGGGAACATCATAGTTCGATATCTTGGTGGGAGGAAGGAAGACACGTGTTTGATGTAAAGCTCTGGAAGCTCATGAAGGTAGCGTTATGCGATGCTTGCCGTTCCCCGGCTTGCCCTTGGTACCTTTTTGAACCTCTCACTCTATGTTTTATTTCCAGAGGGTTTCTCTCTGCAGTTATCTGCCGTCTAACCATCTGGTAAGGTGTTGAATAATTACCTAAAGCAAGAACCCTCTCAGGTGGCAGTTGCATTTTAAAGGGTGTCTGCTGAAATCTGACTCCTTTCAAAGCAATGAGTCCCTGACTGGGGAACCCCTTCACTGTCCGAAGATGGTTCGAGAGCGATTTTGGATAGCATTGTTTATATGTTTCAAATCCCATTCCATGAGTCCTTGCCCAATCGTAAATTTGATGTAAATTTCATTTGCCAACGGTGTGCCCAATTCCGTGCTAGATATTGGAAATTCTGCAGTGAGCAAAACCAGATGAGGCCCTGCTCTCAGGGGGTTTATGGTCTAGTGGGAAAGAGGACGATCATAAAATAATAATAAAAAAAAAAAACCAGGTAAAATTGCAACTTCAGCAAGACCTGCAGAGAGAACTAAGTGCGTTTTAATTATGTCTTAAAGCATTTTCAGGGAAGCGGAGGCTTGAGTACCTTTGTGCCGCAGATACATGATGAAGTCTCAGAGTGGTCGGCTGTATCCTGCCCAGCTGTGGATCCCATTTCTAAATGCACATCCATTATTCTTTTCCCACTTTCTGATCTTAGCTGACTCTTTTTTTTGCTCCTCGCTGGTCCTCTTCCGACCTTTATCTCATCAGACAACTTCAGACTTCTAAACATGAAGACTGTTTCTCTAGATGGTTTTTCTTGGTAATTCTTGTGTTCCACTGGTCTTGGACAAGAAGCCTTTCATACTTGCTTTTTAATTTTCTCTTTTCTTTGAACCTAATTTTGGCAGCTTTACATTTCCCACTTTTTGATTTTTTTTTTTTCCGCCATTTGATGGTATCTTCTGCTCCCAGGGTGATGTTTCTTGTTTCTCTCAATAAGCGCTTTCTCGTGTATAGAAAGGCAAAAGTTCGTCAGGAGAAGGTTCAGCATGTTTCTTTTCAAGGTTTTGAGGCAGTGAAAATGATGAGAGATTATGTTTCGCTTATAGGAATGGATGAATGTGAATAAGGACTTCAAAGGAGAAATACTAATTCTCTGGATGCGGCACATTTCTTCCAGGGAACGTAACATGTCGAGCAGATGTTAACTCTAACCTCTGCGATGTCGCTAGACTTCACAATTTCCCATAAGTCCATTTTTTTTTTCCCTATTTTACTCCTGGATAAAATGATGTAAGAGACAAAAATGTCAGTAGTTGAGAGACCAGAAAATAACCAAGATGTTTTGATTTGCTGCGTCGCCACTGGGTTTTAGAGCCTTTAATCACAGGGGCCTGGTGTTCTATGCTTTCCCCTCCTAAAATGGCCAGTGTCCTTTCTGTCTGTCTCCAGAGTCCCAGAAAGTTGACCCTTGGATGCCCTCCGAGCTCACTGTCCCTCCCTGTCTACCATCCCCGCAGCGGCTTGTGCTAGAGGGCGTGGATGCAGTATATGAATTAGGTAACTGGCCCTCGAGTTAGGGATCTGAATATATAGCCTATCAATTCCACGGCCCTGGGGTCATGAATTTAACATCTGTGATGAAAAGACTATTTAAGAAATATTAAATCAATGCATTTTTCATCTCTCTTGCCCATAAATCATGCTCTGCCACACCACCTCACGCTTACAGCCCCAGAGAAAGGAGCAGAGTGATACCACTTTAGGAAGGAGGGACTATGGTCCCACACGAAGGGGAACACCGACTCCACCCCTCTTCCGGCCACAGATGATTGTAGGAAGAAGGCGAAACTATTGGAGACGGAAACATGGCCTCCCCTCTGTCTGCTGGCTGAAGTCTCAGAGAGGGGAGATTGAGGTGGGGGAAGATTGAGGTGGAGGGAAAAGCCAAAAGCAGGGCAAACCACCCCACAAGATATACTCCCAGTCCCCTCCTGCCTCAGTGGCACACTTGGGGCCTCACACAGCGTGGTGGGCAAGGCCCAGGATTGTAGTCTCTATGTGTCATGGAAGGTGATGGAAGCTCCAGCGTGCCTTGTAGAGGGTTGCCGAGGGAACTCGCTGGGGAGCCACCAGGGGTGTTGCCACTGTATGGACGATGTACCCCTGGAGCCAGGGGGGATCTGCAGGTGGGGAGTAGTGGTTAGACTTCAGCAAGAAGCACAGAGGGACAGAGTCTACAAGGGGGTGCCGCTGGGCTCTTCCTGGGCCAAGGGAGAACATACTACTGGGTCACCAGCCACTGTCTTCGGTGTCAGATGCCATCAGGGTACATGGTGACCAAGAGGACAAGGAGTTAGAGGAAAGAAGGAGGGAATGTGGTCGTGGGTCCAAGACTTCCCTCTTCCTTCGCTCTGAGGCCACCCAAACCCTCCCTCCTCACACACGCTGAGACACCATCTGGGAGAGGACCCAGGCCGCAGGAGAACATCTGAATTTCCCCAAGCTGACGGTTTAAATTGTTGAATGGACCCAGTGCAATGGATGGAACTAAATTTAGTTCTTTCCACTTCAGCATGGCAGGGACTAGTGAGGAATAGCAGAGGGCGGCTGGAAGAAATAAAGAAGCTTGGTTTTCTTTTGTGTCTGAATGCTCGTGCATCGAAAGCCAATTGCTAACCTGTTGTATACACTTTGATTTTATTTGGTAAAATATAGTGCTAGACCAGCCATCAGATGACCTGGGTTCTCATCCTGCTTCTGGGCTTTGGGTACCGCTGAGCTGTTCCAGGGTACAAGGTGATGGGTTGTGTGAGGTGATCCCTAAAATTCCTTCCAGTGGTAATGATCTCTGGTTTTTAGTACAAAAACATTCCGCAATAGCATCTCAAATTAGCAAGAGGAGGACCTGAAAAAAAGGAATCACTATTTCTTATTTTCTGCTAGAATAATAGTCAGACCTGCTGTTTCATTTGACCATTGCTTGAATACCTCATTCCCTGGACTGCTCTCAGGTATTGGCTGAAGGCCGTGATCGGGGGATCCCACAGACTGGAGGAAGTTGATGGGCAGATCCGTTTCACATTGGAGGATATGTCTAATTTTGTACTCAATGTGTCTAAAAATAGCACAGGACAAAAGACAAGAATAGCTACAGCCATACTATCCATTCACTGATAGCAACTCATCGTTTAACTCAGGTGTTGAACTTGAATAACTGACATTGAAAGTCATTTACAACATGTTATGTGATTTTCTAAGTGCTTATAGATGATTTTCAAATTTTCCATGTAGAAGTAACTAGAATGACTCTATGTATTAATATACTTTTAGGAAATGTCTTATTTTAGTTTTATTTCCTTTATGCGTTCTTATTTTTAAGTTTTTTTTCTTGAATGGCTTTGGTTGATATTTGGTAGCTTTTGAACTTTACCAGTTGGTTTCTTCTCTCTTCTCTTTAGCACCACCCCTTTTTCCTTTCTAGAAGCAATTTATTTTGCCGAGGCCCCCAGCCTGGAGTTGGCTCGGCAGGCCTAAGCAGTTGCTCAAGGATAAAGCAAGTATATCTCAGGGTAGCATGTCTCTGCGCTTCTTCACACAGAGAAGCCAATCTAAAGCAACCCCATTTCGTTAAATTAGTAGGTGAATCAGGGGATTAAGTATTTCTTAATACTCTTAATTAATTAATACTCAATTTCCTAATAATGTATATATTTTTTTGAAGGGAGGACGCTGCTCCGAAACTACTGCCTTGTGATGGCATTAAGCAACAAAACCAAATTTACAGGGTGACATTGGATTCAGAAAGGCCTCTTGGGAGTAACTCTAAGGGTAGCCAACAGCATGCAGTAACTCTTATACAGTGTGTATGCATACGTACATAAATACATTAATATATATGTATAATTTATATATATATATATATATATATAAAATTTCTGGCCTAATTATCATTTCATTTTACCTCAGAATTTTGTCTGTAGCTTCCATTGACTTTAGAAGGAACTCCCAACAGCAATTTTGCAGGGGCTTTGTAAAGGATGAAAACAGGCTCAAGAAAGTCTGTGGAGAAAAGATGACTATGTTGGCTTCATTCTTTAAAAAAGCTTCCGTTTGGGACAATTATTGCGCTGTATTCTGAAATGAGATACTGAGGCTTCCAAAAATATTGGTTGTATTTTTTTTAAATGGAGTTTTTCTTATTGCAAAATGTTTGAAGAGAGCGATTAGAATTTCTCTTCCTCCCTCCCTCTCGATTTCTGGTCAGGATAACGGTAAATCAGAAGTTAAGGTAACACAAATTTGATCCTAATTAGAACAGCTCTGGGCCCCTTTGGACTGACACTCTGAGTTCCTGCTTATGTGACATCGTTTTTATTTAAAGGAATCTATGAGCTGTGAATATCTTCTAAGAGAAATCTAACAAGCGTCTTCAGCTACAGAGTTAGCTTCCTAAGCACACGGTATTTTAGACACTGAACAACTAAATATACCACATTTCAAGTACTTTACTTAAACCAAAAAAGTGATATTTGGTAAGGCCAAGAACCGTACCCTATTTTTGATTAAATAAACAGTCTTAGAGCATTAATATGGATTTTTATTTTTTACCTCTAGATGGGCTATAATGCTTACAAATTGTTAAAATTAAAGCTAACGTATCTTTCAACTATGTTTTTTTGCTATTGGACAAAGAACATATGCTTTATATAAGATTTCCTTAGAATTGGGTAATCTCTAAGACTCTGAAACTTTTCATTCTAGAAAATTTTATTCTTCACAGGAATACCCCTTAAAGTCTTAGGGGTGTATATGTGTGTATTATTTATTCTATAATAAGTAAGAAAAATGTTATATGTAGTACACATATATGTATATATGCACACAATATACATACATTATGTACAATATGCATACAGTGGACATCCTTTATCCACGGCGTACACATTCCAAAACCCCCCCCAGTGGATGCCTGAAACCTCATGTATTACCAAACCCTGTACTAAATATACAGTTTTTTCCTATACATATGTACATGTGATAAAGTTTAATTTATAAATTAGGCATAGTAAGAGTTTAAGAACAATAACTAATAATAAAATAGAATAATCATAACACTATGCTGTAATGAAAGTTATGTGAATATGATATTTCTCTCTTTTAAAACATCTTACTGTCCTGTCTCACCTGTTTTCTGACTGAGGTTGACCATGGGTACCTGAAACTGTGGAATGGTAAACCACACATCAGGGGACTACTGTACATTCACATGTAGATATGCATACACTATAACACACATCATATATACACACAACGTGCATAGATTTATACATACATATATACATTTGTATGTAATACCCACATATATAATACATATATGCATACATTTATAATAATATAATTAAGTTATCTTGGAAAGACAATGTTCAGGAAATAATCTCCTTGACAACTTGAAAAACAGAAAACATGGAGTGTCTTTTCTCTTTTGTTATCAATGGTTAAATAAGATTTAATTCACTGCTGGACAATGAAACAGCTGCCTTATTGCAATCCAAGTTCCCCATCTGTGAATTAGCTTTGCAGTCTCTGTGTCCTTTAGTTATTCCATGTGTTTTAAGAAACAGCTAAAGTGAAAAACTGTAACAGAAATATGTAGTATTATTTCTGGAAATGTGGTCATGAGATCTTTTTCGAAACATACCTATTCCAGAGGACAGATCACTCATTTTACCACTTCGCAAGCACAGACGTAATTAAAGAGGCTTTACCTGTTTTGATGGGCCCTACTCTTTACAGGTAGTTTGTTAATTAAGGTTTTTAATGTCTATTTTCATCTTTGTCCTTAGTTGTAGATGTTAAACTGGAGACTAGTGATCTTATTAATTTGATGGTTATGATTCAATAACCATCCTAACCAATTGTCAGGATTATATTATACCGTTGGATGATATGGGTGATACTGTATGAAATGAAGTAGAAAGAATAGAAGGAGGTTTCATTAAAATCAGGAATCTTATAAGAATGAAGAGTTAGATACTTTCCTGAGAAGCGGACAGATGCCTTTCTAATTTTTTTCTTGGCATTAATTACAAGTGGAGAAAAATCATGGTATTCTTGATTTCAGAACTTTACTAGCAAAGACATCTCATCTGAGGACCCACCGTATTTCCTGTGTTTATTCTGTATAAATCTGCTTCAATTGTTTATCAGTTTGATCTGCATTTACTGGACACCTCCTTTGGGCGGGCACTGCCTGTTCTCCAGGCGAGGGTATGTGTGACAAGAAGCCTGCGGCAGTGGTAGAAGAAGGAGCCAGTGGGTTTCCTTACGAGATACTCTCCCAAATTCTATAAACAGTTATTTTTTTTCCCCTGTACTTTATTTGGCAGTACAGAAAAAATTCTCCACTGAAATGTTTATCCCTTCTTTGAAAGGAAGGCAAAAATGACTCTTTTACCTTTTCCATAGACCAAATGCCAAATCCTCCGAGAAACTATATGTCGAATAAGAAACGATCCTTTACCTGGTTTTGGAAAGAGCTCTTTCTGTTTTGCTTTTCCTTCCGGCACCTGGGCCCTTTCGTAAACTGTAGAGCTTGCTCCTTCTTAAGATGATGTGGATCAGAAATGTTTTTGATTGCTTCACGGACACAGGAAGACTTCTCCAGTAAAGTCCCCTTTTTTGCTGTTGTCGTTGTCCTCAGCAAAATCAAATCATGTCATGAGCAATATCCCAACCTTCTTGTCATCCTTCAGACTCTAGACAGGTGGCTCCTAACTCTTTTTGGGGCATGAACCCCTTTGGAAATTTGATGAAAGCCATGAACCTTCTCCTTTAAAAAAGGTACAAAAGCCAACTTTAGACTATAATTGCAGGCCGTTAGTGAAGCCCATCAGCGGAATCCTAGAGAGTTTCAAGCTTTGGGGGGCTGTGTAGGCTGGCCAAGGGGACTGGGGAACAAGGAAGAAGAACTGGTTGGATTTAGGGGTCTCAGAGAGACTAGAGGCGTTGTCTAAGAAAGATTATGGATTCTCTGCCTTTTAAGCACAATTTTATTTTATCCCAATTAAAATGTTAACTCTTTTGGAAATGTGAAATGTTACTGCCTTTTTAAAAAAAGAAAATCAATCTAGCAACAATGGTTAAAAATACATAAACTTTTTGGTCCGGCAATTACACTCCTGGGAATGTGTCTCACAGAAACAAAATTATCCGCGTAGAAAGCATACGTACAAGGGTCTCTATGAAAACATTGTTTGTAGGAGCAAAAACACTGGAAACAGAGTGAAAACCCATCAGTTAGGGAATAGTGAATTAAATTGTGAAAATCCATACCAAAGAATATTAGGCAGCCATTACAAAGATGGAAATAGATCTATACTGAATGCCTTGGAGGCATGCTCATAAAGTGATGTTCAGGGAAAAACACAGATGCAGAAAA
>RJWJ010040049.1:0-14144 GCA_004363605.1 Indri indri | reverse complement strand
AAGTATACCCTAACTTATTGTTGACTAAAGTCACTTTGTGGTGCTATCAAATATTATTCATTCTATTGAACTGTCCAATTATATTTTTATACCCATTAACCCCCCCCCACTACCCTCCCCAGCCTCTGATAACCGTCATTCTACTCTCTGTCTCCATGAGATCAATTGTTTTAACATTTAACTCCTACACGTGAGTGAGGACATGGGAGATTTGTCTTTCTGTGCTTGGCTTATTTCACTTAACATAATATTCTTCAATTCCATCCATGTGGTTGCACGTGATGGGATTTCATTCTTTTTTATGGCTATATAATATTCCACTGTGAATATGTGTCACAATTTCCTTATCCATTCATCCATTTATGGACACTTAGGTTGACTCCAAATCTTGGCTATTGTTCCTCATGAGTATTATCTTTTAAAAATTTTTAGCCTACTTGATTGGGAAAAATTATATTGCACTTTATTTATATTTCTTTGCTCATTACCAAAGCCGAACAGCTATTCCATGTATATATTCATTGTTCTGCTTCTGTCACTTGTTTATTCTTCTCTCCTGTACCCTTTGCTCTAGTGGGATATTAGAAACTTTCCCTTCAATTGGTTTTTACTCTGTATATATTAAGGGCATTAACATGTTCTCAGCTTTGTGGTAAAGTATATAGCTTTTCATTCGTCGTATGTTCTGGCATGTTGAACCTTTTATTTAGTCAGATTTGTACAACTTTTCTTCAGTAATTTTTTTGCCTTTGTTATTGTGCTTATAGTCCTCTCCCATTCAGATATTAGATAAATCTCCACCTAAATTTTCTTTTAAGTTTTTAATATATGTACAAGTTTCTGACTATGGCATTCTTCTTCTCCCTGAAGAACCTATTTGTGGGGCAGATCTGCTGGCAATGGGTTTCTTCAGTTTTTGTTTGTCTGAAGTATTAATAGTTCTATTTTTTTCTTCACGCTTGAAGGATAATTTTGCTGAATGAAGAATTATAATTTGTTGGGTTCCTCCCCCAACACTTTAAATATTTTATTCCACTCTCTTTTTTTTCACAGTTTCTGACAAGAATCTGCTCTAACTTTTATCCTCGATGGGTAAGATGTTTCCCTCCTGAGGTGGCTTTCAAGATTTTGTCTTTGACTTTGATTTCTGGCAGTCTGAATGTGATAGCCTATGTGGAGCTTTTTTGGCATTTACCCTGCTTGGTGGTGTTCTCTAATATTCCTAGATTGTTATTTTGGTGTCTGTCATTTATTGTGGAAAATTCTTGGTCATAATCACTTCATATATTTCTTTTGCTTCATTCTTTCTTCCCCTTCTGATATTAAATTATATCTATATTGCACCTTCGAAATTATTCCACAGTTCTTGGATGGTTTCCTACTCTCCTCACCTCCTCCTCGCCCTCTTCCTCCTCTTTCCTCTCCTCCTCCTCTTCCTCATTATCATCCTCCTCCTCCTCCTCCCTTCTCTTCTTTTTCCTCTTCTCATACTTCCTCTCCACTCTCCCCACCTTTTTCCTCTCCCTCTTTGCATTTCCATTGGGAAGTGTCTATTGACCTGGTTTTTTACTCAGCCATGGCTACTTTCCTCATGAACCCGTCAAAGGCATTCTTCATTTGTGTTTCAGAGTGTTTTATTTCTAGCATTTCCTTTAGATTCTCTCCTAGAGTTTCCATTTCTCTGTTGACGTTAACTATCTGTTCTTGCATATTGTCTACTTTTTCCCCATCAGTGCCTTTAGCATATTGTGATGGTTAATTTTAGGTGTCAACTTGACTGGATTAAGGAATACCCAGACAGCTGGTAAAGCATTATTTTGGGGTATGTCCATCAGGGTGTTTCTGGAAGAGATTGGGATACATGTCAGTGGACTGAGTAAGGAAGATCTGCCCTCACCCAGTGTGGGTGGGCACCATCCAATCAGTTGAAGGTGTGGATACAAAAAAATAAAAGGCAGAGGAAGGTGTGTCTGTCTGTCTCTCTCTCTCTCTCTCTCTGTCTCCTAAAGCTAGGACACCCATCTTCTCCTGCCCTTGAACATCAGAACTTCAGGTTCTCCATCCTTTACACTCTGGAACTTGAACCAGTGGCCCCCCTGTTTCTCATGTTTTGGCCTCAGACTGAGAGTTACACTATTGGCTCCCCTAGACTTCGATTGAGCCATGCTGCCAGCTTCCCTGGCTCTCCAGCTTGCAGGTGGCATATCACAGGACTGCCCACCTTCCATAATCAGAGCGAATCCCCTTAGTAAATCCTCTCTCATCTGTCTGTCTATCCATCTATAAACTATATATCCTATTGGTTCTGTTTCTCTGGAGAACCCTCACTAATACACATATTCACCATAGTTATTTAAAATTCCCTACCTGATAATTCCAGTATCTATCTGGTTCTGACGATTGCTTTGTCTCTTCAAATTGTTTTTTTTTTCTCTTTGCCTAAAAGGCATGCCATGTATTTTTATTGAAAGCTGAAAGTAATGGATTGGGTAAAAGGCCTTTAGTGTGCGGTTTATGTTAATCTAGAGTAGATTAATCACTCACTGTAGTTGGCCCGTGTTTGGTATTTGCTGTAGCTGTAGGTTTCCAAGGCTTCAAATTCCTCTAGTGTCCTTGTTTTTGTCTCCCGTGTTGTCTTTGGGATTCCCTAAGAACGCTTTGTATAGAATCTGTAGCCTGAAATTCTTTCAGCTATAATTTACTGTAGTCTATGGTTATTATCCTGGTAAGGTATGTTGCTAAGGTGTGGGGAAGAGGAAGTATTAATATTCTATAATCTTATGGTTAAATATCAGTCTTTTAGTGGGCTTGCATTCCTTGACTATGACCTTCACATGTGTTTTTTAGGGTTTTTTTGTTCGTTTGTTTGTTTGTTTTTATAAAGTTCTTTTAGATGACACAGGAAGGCTAAAGGGGGCTGAAGTAGAAGAAATGTACTTCTCCCACGTAGAATAAAGCTCTGGTAAAGTCTTTTTGGATTCCACTCTGGAGAGTAGAATCCTGAGAACCCTCTGGGTATATTTCACAGTGGTTATCATTATGGACTGAATATTTGTGTCCCACCTTCACAATTCATATGTTGAAGCCATAACCCACAATGTGATGGTATTTGAAGGCAGGGACTTTCAAAGGTCATTAGGGTTAGATTAGTTCATGTGGCTGGGGCCCTGGTCTGTTGGGATTAGTGCTTTACAGGAAGAGACACCAGAAAGCTTGCTCTCTTCCTCCCCGCTTGCATGCATGCACCAAGGAAAGGCCACATGAGCACATGGCAGGATGGCAGCCGTCTGCATGCAAGGATGAGAGCCCTCACTAGACTCTGACCAGGCTGACACCCTGATCTTGGACTTCCAGCTTCCAGAACTGTGAGAAAATAAATTTCTGTTGTTTAAGCCATTCAGCCTGTGGTATTTTGTTATGGTACCGGGAGATGACTAATACAGTTACTCTTCCCCTTTTCCGGCTAAAGCCATGAGGGAATCTGTGGAATTCTTGGCGGTAAAACTTGTTAGAATGTGAGGGCCCCACTAAGACCACAGTACCCCAAAATTTCTTATTCCCAAGCTAGTTCACAGTCTCCAGCATTTGGGAAAATTACTATTTAAGTGTTTCTACCAGTTTATGGCTCCAGCAGCTTCTGCTCCAGGTGAGCAGATCTTGGCTGTAACCCACTGGATTTGCCTGTCTCTCTAGATTTTGGGGTGGCAGTTTTCCCCGAAACCTCAGTTCTTTGATGGGTCCAAGAAAATCATTGAAAGCTTCTTGTCACCAGGACGAGAGTGACAACTTCCAAGCTCTTTATGTGTCAGAGCTGAAACTGGAAGTCTCTTTGTATTTTTGAGTTTTAATTTTTTCCTCTGAGTTTCATAAAATATTTAGTGCTCTGCAGTAAAGAATATTTGAATTTTCCCACAAATTGCCAATTAGGTAATCCATCTCTTTCTCAGTGATCTATGATGCTTTCTTTATCACATTAAACACACACATACATTTCCTTCACTTGCCTCAGTATTTTTTTCAGTACTATCTAACTTGCTCTTCTATTCAGCCTGGTTTTGTTTTGCACCTAAGCCGTATTATTTTCATTTTTTATTCTTTATGACACATTTTGTTATAAGGCAGGACAAATTTCCCCTTGTTAACTCTTCGTTTAAATCTTCTATTCTCCACTAAATATTAATCCAAATGAATTTTGTCATTTTTGTCATCTCCCCTAACCTGTCCCTCCCCAAAGCAATCCTACTGGGATTTTGGTCAGAACTACATTAAGCCTATAAAATAAAATGGGAATAATTGTTGTGGTATTAATAAGTCAAGTTAAAAAAATCTTCATCGCCTTTTTTAAAGTAACTTTTTATTTTAGAATATTTTTAGCTTTATAGAAAAGTTGTAAAGATAGTACACAGAATTCACATATACCCACACCCAGTTTCCCCTATTATTGCTATCTTACATTAGTATGGTATTGGTCATAATTAGTGAGTTGATATTGATATGTTATTATCAATTGAAGCTTGTACTTTATTCAGATTTCCTTAATTTTTCCTTTTTCAGTTTCAGTATTACCTGCAGGATACCCTATTATATTTAATTGACTTGTTTTCTTAGATTCCTCTTGGCTAAGAGGGTACCTTACACTTTTTCTTATTTTCGATGACCTTAACAGTTTTGAGGAGTACTTTTTTGTAGTATATTGTGGAACATCCCACAATTGAGGTTTGTCTGATGTTTTCCCCATGCTTAGACTGGGGTTATGGGTTTTTGGTAGGGAAGACCAGAGAGGTAAAGTGCCATTCTCATCACGTTACATCAAGGGTACATGCTATTAACGTGACATACCACTGTTGATGTTGACCTTGATCATCTGGCTACGGGAGCATTGTCTGGCTTCTCCACTGTGAAATGACTCTTTCATCCCCCGTTTCCATACTGTGCTCTCTGGAAGGAAGTCACCATGGCAGCTCATACTTAAGGACTGGGGAGTCATGTTCGACTTCCTTGAGAGCAATTAATTGGAAATGTTCTGCATGGGAGATTTGTTTCTTCTTCCCCACTTATTTATTTATTTCAGTATAGAATCATAAATATTTATTTCATACTTACAGTTGTAATCCCATACTACTTTATTTTGTTCCTCTAATTGTTCTAGCTTTGGCCATTAGTAGTTCTTTCTGTTGACTGTTGGGCCCCTTTAACAAACACCCCTATCATTGTGTGTATGTGGGTACGTGTGTGTTTGTTTATTGAGTACTTCCTTACTTCCCTGATACTCCATGATCATCTTATGTATTTCTTCCTAGGCCTGGAATCTACCATTCTTCCAAGGAACCCTGGCTCCTTTTACTGGAGAATGGAATTAGAAACCAAGATCTGGGTACTGGACATTCTATTGCCTTTCAAAATCTAAATTTAACAGAAACTTGAATTTTGAGAGAAATTTTCTTTGCCAAAGGAATTTATTACAAATTCAACATATTTATCTCACTTCTCAGGAGTTGTAAGTTTGTTGAGCATCCACCCTGTGCCAGGCATTGTGCCAGACACTAAAGAGAGAGCGGGAAGTGAGATACTTTTGTGTGTGTCCGACAGTACATACTCGAGTTTGTGTCTTGTGGGGGAAGGATGATTGGGAGGGAGAAATAAGTAAATAGATCATTTGGATAGGAGATCATCAGAAGATCAAATAGAGGGTAATTGTGGCAGAGAATGACGTGGGATTGGTGCTCCTCAATCACTGGTCATCAGAGAAGGTCACCCTGAGAGGCTACTTTTGAGTCACTTGAATAATGTGAAGGTGACAACTCTGACAATCGGGGCAAGATTGTTCCCAACAGAAGAAAGAGAAAAAGCGGAGAATTTGACATGTCGTAGACACAGAAGGGAGGCCAAGCTGGAAGATGGTGATTGAACAGGAGGATGGAGGAATTGGAAATCAAAGATATAGATAGTCCTGTGTGGCGGTGGCGGTGGTAGACAGCAGGTAGAGCGACTGATCATGGGACACCGTACCTGGGGTTCTGAGCACCCTCACTTGCTTTCCCTCTAGACTTTACCCCTCTCCCCAAACCCTGATGATTCTTATTTTCAGGTTCCTTGGGGCCAAGATTTTTGGCTCTTGTCTGGTACTTCAGTCCTGGACCAGCAGACTTGCTTTGGGAAGCAGCTCAGTGCTGAAGAAAGATCAAGGAGCTTTGGATTCAGAAAGTTCTGGATTTGAATTCTGTGTGATCTTGACCTTGGGGAATTTACTTAACTTATCAGAATTCCATTTTTTTTCCTTATAATAAAACCTTGTCGGTATCTTGTGTGGATTGGAGGTGATATACATGAAGTGCTTTGGAAGTACCCGGTAGATGTTGCTTATTATTTGTCATCAAAGTTTAATTGTACATCATGAAAAGAAGTTTCTGGCACAAACTGTAGGTAGTTAAATCATGTCTCGTGAAGGGTAACTCAGGGATACACACTCAGGGTCACAAACCATTAAGCAGATTAAGCAGGTCCTGTTTAAATTCAGAAATCATCCTGGTAGGAGCTGCTGGGCAGAGCTGCTCTCCCCTTTCACTGCTGTTTTTTGGTTTTCCATTTAGTCTCTCTACACCTGCTTCTGGGTTGTTTGCCACCCCTGCCCACCTGCCAGTGCTGAGTCCCAGCCAGCGTCTGCCTGATTCTGGGGCTTCTACAACCACATATGCTGTTTGTGAGACTCTTGTGTGCCCACCAAGCATTTCCTGAGTTCAGAGATACTGTCAGCTGGGGGCAGGGTGACACAGAAAAATCACATCCCTTATTGTTGGGCCTCCCTCCTCTTCCCTTGTCTCTCTTTTTCCCACTTTGCTTCAGGAGCAAACCAACTCTTCTCCACTCTTCTGGGCCAGGCCTTTGGAGGTCCCATCATCTTCGCCAAACTGGCTTACCAAGACATTTCTTCCAAACAAATACAGTAAATCTCCCTAAGAAGAAATCTTGAGACTAACATTTTCTCCGTATGTTTTTTCCTGAACTTCTATGTTTCTTGAGTGATTGCTCAAATGTCGTCTTTTGAGAGAGGCCTTTTCTGGCCATCCTGTCCAAAAGTTTCCATCGTCCCTGCAGTCCCCTACCTCCCCAATCACTCCTCATCCCTTACCTGGCTTCATTTTTCTTCATGGTGTTTATCACTACCTGCTGTTGCTTTATGTGTGTGTTCGTTGGTCCATGAGGCAAGGACTGTATCTTATTCACACAGTCTCTCCAGAGTCTAGAACGTTGCCAGAACACCGCAGGCCTCAACAATTTCCCAAATGCCTATTATTTGACAGTCCATTGTACTGGGTTCAAGAAACATAAAGATGAATTAGACCATCAGGTAGTGCATAATTTAGTCTCTGTTTGCCTTTTGCGGACTTTGTGTTCTCCTTCCCAAGGTCTATTATCTGTCCACAGTTTCTTGGCATCATCCACTTTTATATTTTAATAGGGGGGCATTGGTCAATCGGCTGGAGTTGTGAGAGACCAGATGAGTAGAAACCAAGACAGAAGCAAGTTGGCAGTGGTGGCTCACACCAGAGAGCTAAGTAGCACCCTGATGTCTCCTCACAGGTCTTGCTGCTCTAACGAACTAAAGGAAATGCTGCCATCTTAATCTGTGGTGGCCCTGGTTCTAGGGTATATCCTAGAATGTGTAGTGTGTATGCCTTTGTGAGTATGTGTCTGTGTGAGGGTCTGTAACGGGGTGTGTGTGCAGGTTATTGGAGAATACAGATTCCAAAAAGTTTTATGGTCATATGGTCATACAGTCCTCAAGGTCTCGAGTCTCTCATTGAGCACCAGATTCTCGCTGACGTCATCCATTCCTGGTTATGGAGGTCAAAGCAGTAAAGCCAGAAATTTTTTCCCTAGGAGTATCTCCCCCTTCAATGGCCGGGCTAGTGCTGAGGGAGAGATTTACTACCTGAATTTTGTTTTTCTTACCCTGTTATGGCTTTAATTTTGAAATTTCTGTTTTGGACATTTAGGCATGTCACATATACCTCTCATTTTATTTTATTTTCATTGCTTTTTAAATTTCCATGTCCAGTGTTTATTTTTAATCTAATGTTTAGCAACCTAAAACATTTTATTTCTAAAATTAATTCTGTAATTATACAGCATCCACATGGGTTGTAATAACATCAGTTAGGCAGCGTCTAGGATAAAACTCGGGTTTTTTTTTTTTTTTTTTTTAAGAGTAAGTAGCTTATTTTAATCAACATAGTAAGACGAGATTCAAAGTTTCCAGAGTGTGCTTGTGCATGTGTCGGGGGGTGAATGGTCTCTCCTTCCCCCTCCTCCTCCTCCTCTGCTTCCTCCTTCTCGTCTCATCCCTCACTAAAAGGATTACGCTAGCATTAGCAATATCCCTTAATGGCTCTACTTTTCAGGTATTATTATCACTTCAGAATTTCCTAGCTGATAACAGAGGGGTTCTAGGGCAAATGTCATATAGGATATGGCTCTTTGAGTTCCACCACAGCAAGAAATGTATTCCCTCTATTGAAGTCCTATTCATTTTCAGTTGCTCTGAAAAACCTCACGGCCTTCCAATATTGACAAATAGTAAAAATTGACTCCACCTTTATTCGCCTAGCCTTATGGCCCTCTGAGTTTGTTAGATGATCCACTGGCTGAAAAATGCACTGAGACTAATGTTCAGATAAAGAATAAATGTACATTTCTCTTGACAATAGATACTTTCCATACAAAGTGCCAGTTCTGGCAGTAATAGGAGCAGGCAGCTGCTCACAAGACATAACATAATGCACACCAAGAACTGTGATAGCCCCAGATAATACTGTACTCCGGCATACTCTGGTATCTGGAATGTCCTCCTAGCTGCTTTGGATGTTAAGCCATAGAAGCCCATGATAAAACTACACTGTTTCTGGAAAGAGTAATGGAATCAATAGAAGTGGTTATTATTTAGTGAGTACTTACTGTCTGCCGGGCCCTGTAGTAAGGGCTTTATGTGTGTTATTTTGTTTAATCCCCACAACAAACCTGGGAGGTATTATCCCCCCTTTACACGTGAAGACAGTAGAGGTCAAAGAGCTAATAAGTGGAGCTAGTGATATGTCCTGTTCTAGCGACCAACATCTGTTAACTCCATCAGACAGACGCAGTTTATCAGACTAGTTAGCCAGGCAAGTGACCACTGAGGGAATGGGGGAAGCAATGATTGGGGACACGAGGTGGAGAAAGATTCCTTCCTTACACGAGAGTGGGTCTGGAGTTACTTGAGATAACGCCTAGCACGTGTGGCATTAACCGTGGTTGACGGGCTTATCCAAATGTGGTATTTGACCTTTGCCTTTACGGCACAGTTTGAGTTTGCGTCAGATGGGGACATTGCGTCAAGGGTATAATGGCCACCATTGAGGTAAGCTGCCATGTGGGCTCTGAATGAAGATTTCATGTTCATTCAAATCACAAATTACGCAGGCAAAGCGAGCCAAACCGGAGAGAATGTTGATTCAGATTTTTCCTGCGTAGTCATACTTCTGAGCAGGCAGTCACAGTGTGTTCGAGGGTAGATGATAGCCAAATTATCACCCGTTTTTAAATGTTTTCACTTTAACAGAGATACCAAATGGTGCTTTAGCCCTAAATTTCCATCCAGCTTCAGAACCACAATTTTTTTTCTTAGGAGTTTTCTAAGATTATCTAAATCAATGAGGCCCTCAGCTCATTCTCTGGATATCAATAGTCTTTTAAGTCTTTGCTCTGCCAAAGGTGAGAGAGTCTCTGCTACCTCCTTCTAACACCTATTTTCCTTTCCATTTTCCCCGAGTACCCTGCTGCTTTCTGTCTCCCTCCGCAATTCAGCAGGAAGAGAGAGAATTCATGAATGGAATGAGGGACTTTTCTGGGCTGATTTTCCTTTTGAATTGGAATTGAGATTATGGTCATGCCACTTTCCATCAGGTATTTAGACGTTTCCAGGCAATCAGTGCTCTTATCAGTGGCTCTTACAGATTCTGGGAAATAAGAGGTTAGGCTTCTCGCACTACAGACTGCCCTTTGTCACAGCAACACTTTCCTTTATGCAGATTTTTTTCTTAAACAGAAAATAGTTTCCTTAATCTCTAAAATAATAGACCAAGCCATAATCATTCCTATTCTATTTGTTTTAAATTTCACTATTAATATGTGGCAATTGCAGGAATTTAAAAAATAGAGGAGCTAAAAAAAAAATTAATAAAAACCTCTATAATCTCACCACCCAGAGAGAAGTTCTGACTCCATCCATCTTACGAGTTCCGTGCAACTACTGCATTTCGTGTTGCCTCCTCATTAAGTGTCGAGAGAATAACATTACTTCTATTACGGCAATGATTTATAAATAATTGCCCAGAGTTAGCTCACAGAAATTTGATATGGCTGTAATTGAAAAGTCAGGATTTTATATTTTCAGTTGGAAAATAGAGAGAAGAAAACAATGTTAACAATGAAAAAATTTTTCCCTAAGTGTGTATTTCTATTGGGTGGTTCTAATTTGAAGGCAGAAAAAAACTTTTAACTTCTACTTTCATAGTTCATTCTTAGAAAAAAAGGAAAAAATTGTTTTCCCAACAAACCCTTGGAAATCTCTATGATAATAGCAGGGGGCATATGGAAGTGGGAAATGGCAAGTGGAAGGATTTTAATTTGGAAACTGCCACCTTTTAGAACACAGAAGAGCTGGTCATGGCATCGGCCCCAGGCTTCACTTGCCCTTAATGTGGGTATAAATCTGGGCAAAATGAAGCAGGGGCTTCAAGCCACAGGTCAAGGTATTGGAAAAGTTCAGCAAACTGTACCAGTCCCCTATGATATCTACCTTTATAGCTTACTGCTGTTCTAGGATAAAAACAGATCCTATCCTTTGCAAATGCACTGAGATCCCGCCAGTAGAAAGAATGGGGTGGATGAGTCGGGAGCAATCAGCTGGAAGCAAACAAGTGGGTTTGTCCCCACCAGCAACCCACACAGAGTAGCTCTGGCTGCAGCATTGGCCTAGGATCCCCCGATGAACACAGTTAGATATAGTTGGAGCTTTGTCTCTGAGGTCCTCTTGCTCTCACCTGCCTCATTTGCTGATTGGTGTCTGTTCTTGAAACTCTGAACGGGAAACCTTCTGTTGACCCATCCCTACTTTTCAGACTAGCAATTCTTTCTACCGCGTATAGTCTCTACAAACTTGTTTTTGCAGGTAAGTGTATCAGAAGCAAGTTAAGAATGTAGAAAACACAACAATCAAAAACAAACACACAAAGCAATGACACTGAAGAAAAGATACAGCTGAACAGAAGACGTGTCCAAAACTGACCAGCTAGATAATCTTGATGCAGTAAAGACACATTTCTTCTGCCAACAAGAAAAAAATAAAAAGGCAATTAGAAATTCTTGGAAAAACAAAAATTTGCAAAGGAAATCCCAATTTAATATGAGATAAACTAAAAATGTGACAGAATTCTGAGTGATGGATGTGATGTATAAGAAAAAAAAATTAGAACTTGATGCTTGGAACTGGTATAGTGACAAAGGATTATGTCTCCTTTAACTGATTTAGTTTCACCGTCTGGATCTGCACTGAATAAAAATATTTACCTGCTCGCGATATTAGAAATATTTTATTGGTTTTCATTTTTCATAATTAACCTATATTCAAAGCATGGAAGATAAATGATATTTACTGAACAAAATGGAAATACTCTAAAAATCAATGTTGTAAAATAATGATATAGGTGGTATTAATAAAACGTAAGTAAGAGAGGGTCTCAGGTGGAGCATAAGAGTATGTTTTCTCCTGTTTGATAATGGATAGTTGAATGGTGTTCTTTAATCTTGATAAATAGAGAAATAGAGATCTAGGAATATAATTACATGATTATGGTAACAAGTGAAAGATTTTACATGTATGTATATATATGAAGGAGACAAAGGGGAGAGGAGATGATGTATCACCACATTGTTTTCTCTCATAGCAGGGAATCAGTATAAATTATTTCAAGTTCACAGAGGTATATGTGGATAAGGCAAGCTCGTATTTTTTACTCTATATCCCTGTTTAGTGTGATTTCTTAAAAAATCCATGTGTATCTTTTGAAATTAAAAAAAATGAAAACAAAAGTGAACACATGATTTACAAGAAACTGTGATAAGCAATTGTACTAGCAAAACTTCATTAAATTTCCGTATGAGAAGACACAGAGTCTCAAATGCAGTTAAAAAAAAGAAAAGAAAAGAAAAAGAGAAAAAAGAAAAAAAAAGCAACATCTGCCTCCATGTTGTTTTCAAGAAAAGGACCAGAACAAAATGGCACCAAGTTTGACAACAAATAAATGGACACAGATCCTAGGCAAGTGCAAGCAAAAGAGAAAACAGGGCTGGCAATGTTCATGTAGGGCAATCTCCAGGCAAAAAGCAGTAAGTGGCAAGGTGCAATATTTTGTAATGGTAAAAATTACTATCCACCAGGAAATTACTATAGCCATGGATCTTTACATATGGAAAAACAGCACTGAAATTGGTAAAGCAAAAACTGTATAGGAGATAAAAGAATTAAAGAATAAGGTAAGAAAATGTTAGTGCATTGAAAATTAGAATAATAAATTAATGTACAAAAATAAAATATACTTAAACAAAAGTCTGCATCTACAAAGGAAACACGAAAGTCAGGGCCCTTGGGGATGGGGTGTGTGTGTATGGGGTGCAGACAGTTTATCCTAATCATAAGTTTTAGTCACTTCCTTGGAGAAGGAAGAAAAGGTTTTATTTCCATGACATTTTCTCATGATAAAATCCCATAAAATTGAAAACTTTGAGATAAAGATGTTATCAGGAGTTACTGTCGTGATTTTTAGAATATGAGCTATAAATTCTGTTCTTATCACTAAGTCACTGAGAACGAAGACTCCTGATTTTCCCAACTCAGTAAAACAGAGTGACCTGACCACAAAGATGTTTCTATGGCCTTTCATTCTCCTCCATGCAACCCTAATACTCTTCCTGCCTCTATTGATTCTAGTTGATATAAGAAATTTTACTGGGATGATCCGCTTCCTCTAATGGAATCTAAGGTTGAGAGCAAAAGGAGATCTGCCAGGTACCTGCGCAAATGTCAGGTGGGGGAGGGGTAGGCAGGAGGCAGGCAGGGGATTGAGAAAGATGTAGTTTGAACATCAGGAACAGCTTTTCTAGGACCAGAGACTTGAAGAAGAAATTTATAGCTAAGTCAGAAGAGCGTATTTTATTTTTTTAAAAAAAGGCTCTTGGTATGTATCTTTTAATAAAATAGCATTGCGGTCTATGCTATGGACGATAGATATTTTGAGCACATTTGATACTTAGCATAGGACATGTTAATGTGCTGTTTTATCAAAAATCTGTAAAGGAGTGTATTAATGGATAACTGGAATGAACATAAGCCGGAGCAGGTCCTTGACCTCATCCCCCTCCCACTTTTGGTAGTGTACTGATTGAAACGTTCCTGAAATCAATACAGACAATTTAACTTGGTGAGCAACTTCTCCCCAACCTCTTGCTGCAGTGATGAGAAGCCTCCTTCTAGGTGTACTTGGTCCTAGATGGTAGACAAGGCTTATTCTAACATGTGGAGTGAAAGCAAGGCAGACCAGTGGTTAGGACACCTGTTTAGGTGTCCTAATCCAGTAAGATCTCAAAGAACTAGATTTCCCAGCATGAGGGATTTTTCTTACTGGTTTTTTTAATGCCACTATTTGACAGTAATTTATTTTAATTCAAACATCAGGATAGCTAAAGAAAATAGCAATTTCAAGTGAATAAAACTGGTCCATCACTGTCCTATTCCTTAAAGATTGCTATCAGGTTTTATAGGTAAGGAATTGGAGATATTTTTGCAAGTGCATTAACTCGCAAAGGCCGCAAAAGTATATCTTTAAACTTACTGGTGAAGTCGAGCGGCTACTGTTTCAGACCCCCAGAAGTTCTTTGCATGTGTCTAATGTCCAGGGCAGTTCACATGTTCCTTTGGAGTTTCAATGTAAGTTATAGTACCGTGTTTTCTGTGAAGTGTTCTCCAGGGCTTTCTGTGTCACGATGGCCTGAACCGCGCATTAAGAATGCAGCTTCCCAATCTTACCATCCAGTTTCTGAATCAGCAC
>RJWJ010040048.1:0-14157 GCA_004363605.1 Indri indri | reverse complement strand
GGCTAATTTTTTCTATATATTTTTAGTTGTCTGATTAATTTCTTTCTATTTTTGGTAGAGACGGGGTCTCGCTCTTGCTCAGGCTGGTTTCGAACTCCTGCGCTCAAACAATCCGCCCGCCTCGGCCTCCCAGAGTGCTAGGATTACAGGCGTGAGCCACCGCGCCCGGCCTAATTTTCTACATAAATGTTAAGACTGTCATCTGGCTTCTTTACGCCTCAATTTCTACATCTGTGAAATAGAAGTTCAATCTAGATTGACAGAACTACAAATGCTAAAGCTAAAGGGTTATAACACCTGGGCAAACCATGCACTAGACAGATGAGGAAACTGAGGCAGTCTGAAGGGATTCATTGCCAAGTTCAAGATCACACAGCTAGTCAGAGGAAAAGCTGAAATAATCTCTAAAGTTCCTTTGAATTACAAAACTCTTCATTTGATAATTTATCACAAAATTTAATAAACATTTTTCTTATATCTAAAAAGAATAATCCCATAATTAAATTTTTTCATATTCAATGATACTCTTAAAAGGTACTCTTAAATTCTTAAAAGGTCATTGACATATTGTATTAAATATCATATGTGTTTATTTTCTTTTTAAAATTCAACTACACATTAAATAAGATCATTAATGCCTAACAATCATCCTATTATTTTTATAGTTCTAAATAAGTCGTAAATAAAATTAATGAGACAAATGTTTTAAAAACCATATCCACAGGAATACATGTGTCAAGTGAACGCTAAGTTGTGAATAGTTTTCAAGGTAACTACTTTAAAGGAGATAATGCTCACCTGGATAGGAACATTTCAAACTGCCTTTTAAAAAAAAGTTGTCTTACAATTACACCAAGTTTGTGAGCCAACACATACACACAATTTGATGGTTAAATAAAAAGTCAAATAAAATTATTTAAATAGATACTCTAAAATTAATGTTAAACTTAGAATTCTAAACACTGTTATTACCTTAACTCTTTCAGAATTCTTAAATTCTATGTTAATTTAATGTTAAATAATTGTTATTTTGTTAGTGCTAGCTAAAATTAATGTTAATTTTGGTGTCTTTAAAGCACTTATTAATCAACATGTTACAGTATTTTTAATATTTCTGCATTAGGAAAGCAATATGATACAACTGGAAAAGAAGTAAGCTATTACACAATATGAACACAAAAACAATCCCTATCAAAAAAACTTCTAATTATGCATTCTTTATATTTATCCAGAATAAGAGAATTGCTTCTAGAAAGCCATTCCTTCCAAAGGAAGAAACACACACACATTGTACAGGGATTTAAGTATATGCACTGTATTTTGATGTTTGGCATTTGTAGAACATAATCTTTCACATAGGCATATTTATCTACAATGTGTTTCAATCAAAGGAAAAATCAAACCAATTTAAAGACTTTTTCACAGATTGCTTATTCTGTAAGGATTCAAAGAATCAATTAACTCATTAAAATTAGTTAAGAGTATTTTTTATAAGTGCCTCTTTTATTTCTGAGGCATTTTCTCATTACAGGCAAATTTATGAATTGCAGCATAAATTAATAACCTATTATCCCTTTAAGAATTGACAAATATTCTACAAATATTAACAATCATTTTTATTAAATAGTAGCAAGATATAACTGATTAATTTTCTGCAAAATTTAAATATAGCAATAGGCTCTGTTCTGAATTCAAACAAAAAAAAAATCATTTTAACTACGACTCTTATTAAATAAAAGAGCTTTCCTGAAGTGTGTAAACTGAATTTTGAAAAGAGATTTTCAGATCCATAAAAGGATCATTATTGTAAAAGAGGCTTGCTATTAATGACTTTCAAGGAAGGAAGATAAGGTACTGTACTTAACTTAATTATTTTGTAAATGCTTTCATGTATCTGTAGATTTTTTAAAAAATAAAAAATAAACAGATGTCTACAAAACAGATTTCTTTGTTCTTAGGAAACACTTACATGAAGTTGCAAGATGCTGAAATTTGACTTAACAGGACAAAGTTCCCAAGTCTCATTCTCTAAGAACATTCTCAGTTCATCGAGGCGTGTTCTTAAAAAAAAAAAAAAGAAAATGAACACTCCAAAAAGAAGAAAAGTACATTGTACACAAGAATTGAGGAAATAAAGTACAATACAAACAATATAGGATTATCATCATGAGCATAATCAACTTTGAGAACCTATTCAGAATAACACAATAAACACTAATGTTTTTGTTAGTATCTTATTATCCTTAAGAGAAAGATTCTCAAATATTTACTGAACTCTGAATATTTTCCTTGTGAATGAAATGATGAATGTGTAGGAAATGACATTTTTATTATGGGACTAAACTAAAAGCTTGTCACCAACTCATGCACTTAAAACATCTTTAGCTAATCATGTATCAATTTCAAAACACAAATACTTTATAGACTATATGACATCATAAATACTAATACTTTATGCTAAACAGCATCAATCCTAACCATACTTACTGAGCCACAATATCAAGATAATTATCACTCTCTGAAGATATTTAGCTCAGTGCCTATCTCCACAGAGCATTCACACATTAAATTAGCAGGTAAGGCACGTATATGCCCAACATTCCACTAATCGCTTATGTCAAACTGATCTCTCTTTTAATGCTATTATTCTGACTGTCTTATCTTGAATAATCAGCACATTATAGAAGCAGTCCCAGGAAACAAATCCTTACTCCCAGTTGAAAAAAGAGCTGGTGCCTGCCCTACTCTTCCCCTTCCTACTACAAGCTATTAATGTTGTACTAACTAAAAGCAAAATCTAGATTTTTAATAAACCCATGGAGTCTAAAATAAAGAAACAATAAATAGATGAATCTGTAAAAACCAGGAATTGCTCCAAATACTGAAGTTAACAGATAAGAACTTTAAGATAATTATTATAAATTAAATGAAATAGAGAAAAAGATGTATGAAATGGATAGAAAAGAGGATTTCGAATAATTGCAATAAAAAAAAAAAAGAATCAAAATGACATTCCGGAACTGAAAATATAATACCTCCAATTAAAAACTAACAGGATAAGTAAAACAGTAGACTAGAGGCAGCCAAAGACAGAGTTAGTGAACTCAGAGATCAATAGGAAATATCCAAACAGAAGCACAAATTGAAAAAAAAAAAAAAAAGGAAGAAAACAGAAAAGATCATAAGAGATACGTGAAACAATCAAAACATCTAGAGTGCATGCAACTGGATGGAGAGGCTATAGAATGAGCAGAAGCAATATGTGAAGAGGTAATGGCCAAGAATTCGCAAAGGAGAATGTGTCCATACTTAGTATCATATACAAAAATTAACACAAATGGACTGTGATCCAATGTTAAGAACTAAAACTTTACAACTCAACACTAGTAACCCTATTAAAAAATGGGCAAAAGCTTTGAATATATATTTCTGCAAAGACATACAAATGGCCAATAAGCACATAAAAAGATGCTGAACATCATTAGTCATTAGGCAAATGAAAATCCAAACCATAATAAGATACCACTTCACACCTACTAGGATAATCAAAGAGACAGACATAACAAGTATTGACAAGATTTTGGAGAAATTGGAACCGTCATACAATACTGGTAGGAATGTAAAATGTGCAACTACTTTGGAAAACAGTTTGACGGCTCCTCAAAATGTTAAACATAGAGTTACCACAGGACCCAGCAATTCCACTGTCTGTTAGTTTCCCGTGGCTCTGTAATAAATTACCACAAACTGGGTGACTTCAAACAACAGAAATGTATTCTCCCACAGTTCTGGAGGTCAGAAGCCCAAAATCAGTATCACTAGGTTGAAATCAAGGGGTTGGCAGGGCTATACTCTCTCTAGAAATAACTCTCTCATGGAATTAACCCACTACTTGCCTCTTCCAGACTGGTTTGTGGTATTTATTACGCAGTAACATAAAACTAACACAGTGATAAAAGATACCAACTCATAGACTGAAGAAGTTCAGTTAACCCTAAGCATAAAAAGTATACAGAAAATAATATGCATAGTAAAAGTACATGACAAAAACACCAAAAGGGTACAAGAAGGTAAATGCAGTTACAAAGTTGGTTTCTGCATTATTCTGGAAGTATACTAACCTAAGATAGACTATAACAGAACATGAATGCATATTGAAATGTTGATGGTAACCACTACAAAAAATATATTTTTAAAACACCAAGGAGAAAAAACATGATATAAAAATTAAAAATATACATGATCAATCCAAAAGAAAACAGGAAAACAAAAATGAAAGAAAAGTGTAACACTTTCAAAAATCAAACAGCAATATGATGGGTTTAAAACTATGCCAATAAATACATTAAATGTAAATGAAAAAAACAGTTCAATCAAAACACAAAAATTGTCAGACTGGATTTAAAAACAACATCAACAACAATAAAATAAGGCCAAAACTATATGGTATTTACAAGAGGCACACTTTAAATGTAAGGACATAATTAGAATGAAAGTAAAAATTACACAAAAACATTTCTTAAAATCATAAACTGGAGTAGAATTTTTATCAAATTTTTTTCTTCATCTACTAAGATGATAATTATGGTATTTTTCTTAGATTCTGTCAACTGGTAAATCAAATTTATTAATATTTTAATGTTTAGCCAACCTTGCTCTCTTGTAATAAACCCTATCTGTTCATGACACATTATCCTTTTTAGGTATCACTGCATTTAATATGCAAAAATTTTGTTTAGTATTTTTGCTATGTTCTTATGAGATACTAGCCTATAATTTTGCTTTCCTATAATAATGTACTTCTTACACTTTGGTATCAGTGTTATGCTGGCCTTACAAGTTGTGATGCATTCCCACTTTCTCTATTTTATGAAAGAGTTTGTGTTGGTATTATACTCTCCTTCTAATATTTAATGGAATTTACCAGTGACACCAGCAGGCATGAAGATTTCTTTGTGGAAATGTTTTAAAGTCCACATATTATTTCTTTAAAAGGAATACAACTATTCATATTTTCTGTATTTTATTTTGCCAACTAAATACATTTGGTTTTATATGGAATTTATTTGCATCATCTTATTATCATGTTAATGTCTGTAGGACCTACAGATATCTTCTTTTTAACTGCTGATATTGATAAATTGTTTTCTTTCTTTTTCTTGCTCAGTCTTGCTAGTACCTTTGTAGATTTCTCTCTGTTATACATTTGCTTTTTATTTTATTGATTTTTACTCTTATAATTTTCTTCCCCTTATGTCTCTTGGCTTGATTTGTTATCCTTTTGTAACTTCTAGAAATAGAAGTTTATGGCATTGAGTTTTAAATTTGTTCTTTTCCAAAAAATGTATTTAAAACTAGAAATTCATCCCTCTGCTTTAACTATCCCATACTTTTATCATTATTCAGTTTAAAATATTTTCTAATTTTCTATATGATTTCTTCTCTGATCGCTTTAAGCATACAATCACATTGCTATATGAATATTCTTTCCCGCATTCCTCCATTCCCAAAACCATTCCTAGTCACCCTTTTAAAAGTTAGCGGTGATTGTTTTGCAAAGCAATGTAGTACACATCCTTGGCTTTGTAGCTAGATTCTAAATATCACGTCCCCTCCTCTAAAGCCTTCTTACTCTTAAAAGACAGATGCTCTCCAACACCCACTCACTGAGTGCTACCTCTATTGAGTTAATTTCCTTACTAGCTCACACCACATATATTTAGGCATGGAACTGTGGTCAAATTCTTTTCCATAAACACTGATGTAATCATATTTTACCCATAAAGAAATCAGTTCAATATTTAGTTCAATATTTTGAGCCCCACATGACAAAGAATACATTAAAATTTACCACGAATAGGTAATGAGAACATTTTATCATATTTTTGGTAAAAAAAAAAAAAATCTTCAACCATCCTAAGAGCTACAAAGAATATATTCATTCAAATTCAAAAGTAATTGTTTTAATTCAACTAACGCTAAAGATTAAACATTAGAAAAAAGTATTCTCATTACCTAAATAAGTCTATTCATATTTTATTGGTGTTCTTACCTATGGTAGTTCTTAAAATAATTGACACTTTGTTTTCTAATGGACTCCTGCAAAACTTCAGACTTGCTACCACAAAACTCTTCTCCAACTTGCATCAACCTAGTTGGATAGAAAGGTTTATGCAAATTTCAGCAACAGCCTTAAAGAGAAAAAGAAGTCCAGGTTCTCTTTCTTCAAGGATAACAAATCATAAAAATGCAGATATTTGAAAAAATTCTAAAGATCACAAAAATCCATTATGGTTTACAAATATCCAAAGGGCAGAAAAAACAGACAAACCCAGCAGCAATTAGCTTATGAATGTATGATTATCTCTTTTCTATGGTTATACATAATTCACTCATGACTTCTTTGATTACAATGGTTGAATGACTCAAACTAAAAAATTAGATCTCAAACACTACCTGCTTATTATATCCAAAACAAAGATGAAATCATCGTATTTGAATATAGACAAATCAGTTCCAAGCAAATAGGTTTTTACTTTTAGCTGAACATCCTGTAAGACAAAAAAAAAAAAAAACATTTCAAGTAAACCAAAATATAGAAAACAAGTTTTCAGAACCATTTATTCTATAGCTACAGATTAAAATGAGACAGGAATATATTCTTAACTTGTGAAAGAATATCTATTTAGGCTAACAGCCAACATCTTCAAGGGTGATATAATATATAAAAATACAATCCCACAAATACCAGATACAAAATAGTAATTGTCATAATCATCACTATAATTTAACAGTCCTATAAATTTCTAGCCAATGTAAAACACACACACACATACCCACACACGTAAGATAAGTAAAATTATATCCTCATACTGGATATGAGGCTAAAACTCATTATTATTTATGGATGGCTTGGTTGGTTAGAAATAATAATCAACTGGTTGAATAATCAATTCAAAAAAGTCAGAAGATAACTATGGGAAGTGATTATGTACAAGACAATATATAAAAATTGATAGCTTTCATGTATATCTACCACAGCACCTTAAAATGGAGAGATTCCATTTAAAATAGATTAAAAATATAACATACTGGGAATAATGTTAATAAGAAATGTCAGATGTATAAGAAAAAGCTAACAACTCTAATGAGATACAAAAAGAAAGTTGAAAATAAATTTCACTAAATTGAGAGTTATGGGACTGGATGGGTGACTAAATAATGTAAAGACATCAATTTTCCCAAATTAATCTATAGGTTCCGTGAAATTTGAACCAAAATCATAAAAAAAATCCTTTCTTCTGAACAATCACTCTAAAATTCACCTAAAAGAATAACAGGCAATAACAGCTTTTAAAGAATGAAGTTTTAAAGAGATGAAGTAAAACTTATGAGTAATGTTGGATGACTTGTACTATCTATATTAAATCCATTAAAAACTATTTTTAAAAATGCCAGCAATGTTAATAACAATATACAGAGAAATCAATAGACAATAACACAGAAAAAGAAAGAGAGAGAGCGTGTGTGTTTGTGTGTGTGTAAAATGGCTTAATAAACAGTAGTAAAAACTCCTATTTTCTGATTATTTACTCTGTGTCAAGCATTATGCCAAGAACTTTACATATTATCTTTAATCCTACAACAGCCCTATTGAACAAGCATCTATTATCTCCCTAGAAGAAGAGAGACTAAACAGAGGTGACACCGATGTTCACATGCCCAATGAAGGACACAGCTAGGCACTGAATCCAGGTCTGTCTTCCCTCAGTCTTCTGTTGTCACTGTACCTTACAATGAGGAGGTATCACAAATGAAAAGGGGGGTAAAAAGGATTATCCAGTAAGCAGTGAAGGGAAAACTGACTAGATTTGGGAGAAAAAATTTTCTCTTCACATCATGTATCAAAAGAAATTTAAAATGGATTAAATGCTGTTGTATCTTTTCAAAAGCATAAAACTAGAAATTGCAGATTACTTCAATAAAGCAAAAATAGTTTCTGAGTATTAGGCGTTCCAGACAGTACACTAGTTATTAGGGACACAGCAATATCAACTTCAGATGAATATTTATAATTATCAGATGAATATTTAGCTGAGCTTTACCTGGGAAAGAACATTTTAACAATAAATGTAGCACTGAGAACTCACAAAAGGAAAAAGGTCAATATTTGGCCTCATAAAAATGCTAGCTGCATATTGAAAATAAAATAAATGGAAATAAGATCCAACAACAGACAAATGATTACTCATTATCACAAAAGTCATTTAGAATCTATGAAACAAATTGAGCAAAAATCATGAACAAATGATTCACAAAACAAACTACAATACTTAATTTTTAAACGTTCAACTTTTCTAACTAGAAGATAAATTCTCTCTCAAAAAAAAGGAACAAATTTTTACACTAAAAGGGACCCCAGAAAGCTTCCTCATCTCTTCTACCATGTGATGATACAGAAATAAGGCATCTATGAATCAGGAAGCGGGCTCTCACCAGATCCCAATCTTGCTGTCACCCTGATCTCCAGCTTCCTGCCTCCGGAACTCTGAGAAATAAACTTCTGTTGCTTATAAACTACCTAGTCTAGGGTATTTTGTTTTAGCAGCCCAAAGAGACGAAAAACAGATATATTCAGCCAATAAGCATTTAAGATTCCCTCAGGGCAAAAAACATCATTGGCTGGGAAAAAATTTTTATTCCATGCTAGATTCTGACCGATGTATGTCACCTACTTAGTTATTCCTTTACTAAAATTAATAGAAAAGGAAATTAAGGAAATACAAATAAATGAAATAAAAATAAACAGAATAGCTCAATAAGAAAGCATAAACTTCTTCAGGAAAGAAAAAATTTGTTAGGTCTCTAAAACAAAAATGTAATCAAGGAATATATCGATTAAATTTTTCCAATGGAGATTTTCAGATTAAAAGACTTTTTTTTTCCCCCCTACTGCTATAATACCTATAGTCCAATATAATTGCCATCTACATTACAGAAATTAAATGATAGCCTTTTTCCAAAGAAAAACACATGATTAAATCTGCAAAGAATAGCAAAGAATATAAATATAGAAAATTTTAAAACTCAATTCTAAAACAACTTTGACATGAAGGTTTCTATTGTTTCTGTGAAAAAATAATTTTAAAAAACCAAACCTGCCATATTCGTGTAAGTCCATGCTCTAACTTCTTTTTTACATAGCCACGATCAAAACTGGTTTCTTCAGTACCCGTCATACTACTTCCTTCTGGAAAAAAGATGGTACACATTTTTAGATTTACTTCAATGTGTTTTTGTTTTCCAAATAATATGTTTGACCTCTCATATACTATGAGCCTATGTAAGATACCAAAAATATGTTCAATATTTATAGAGTCAAAACAATTATTAAAAAAAACAGCTATTAGGATTAAACCCATTTGGTAAGATAGATAAACTTAGGCCATGAAATGCTAAATACGCCAAAGACCACTCAGCTCACGTGATTGGAGCTGGGATTCCAATTCAGTCAGTGTGGTCCCAGAGACTAGGTTCTCAATGTCCATATATTGCCTACTGCAAGACCATGAAACAGGCTGCCAGGGCATTACAGGGCCAATTAACCCAATTATCAACATGCGTGCTAACAAGAGTACAGACTGACAACTGCTTAGGCAGTGAGGTCATGATACATACATTTATATTTCTTATGATATATACAGTTTTATCCATTCCAGATAAATAATCTAACAATGTCCAGTTCAATAGGTAAGATCAATGATCTGCCTCAAAACAAATCGTCCTCTAAAAACAACTGAAAATACGTATACACGTTTACATTAAAAATATTATATCTTTGTGTGAATAACCTCTGTGGAACAAATGGATGAGTATGTATGTTATCATCTCCTTTTAAGCTAGTAGGGTGTCCTCTGAGCACTAGTAAAAGGCCCTCCCACGTGCCAGGCACCATATACATGACTACTTTACCTCTGAGCATTCCCAGAGCTTAAGCCTCATTATATGCACGGTATGGCTGCTAGGGACCCAGCAGCCTACGGCAGTGCATCTGAACTACAGCTTTAGAGTTTCATTTCAGAACACTGAAGTGTTAGGATACCAAACAGTACCAAATATCACTACAGAGCTATAAAAGATGAATTCTAGAGTCCTCTTCAGTTTTATGAAGTTCTGTGAAGAATAATTTTCAAATGACTGATTCTTACAATTCCTGAATACGAATATGAAAGGATTCATTTCAGGTGAACCAGTAACTTTTTAGAGTCCTAGATACTATCAACTTACTGTTAGGCTAATAACAGTACCTGAATATTCATAAAATATAGACAGATTATAGTCAAGGAATTTTACTAAAGAAGATTAAGTATATAAGGCTCCCATGGAATTTCAAATTTGACTCAGTACTCAAATGAATGTGAACTATTGGCCTAAAACAAAAAACAAACTTCACCATGATTAAAATATAGATAATGTCCTCCAAATTCTTATATCTAAAGTATGTGTTAATTCTATTCTAAACTTTTCCTTTTATATAAGGTACTAGAAAAGAAAAAAGAATTGCTGAAATGTCTTAAGTATTCACATTTAGAAAAAATACAAAGGTTGCCAAAACAGGAAAAGCTTTGTGGAAAACTGCAGTCTAGTGAGTTTAGGAAATTCCCTAAGTAACCAGAGATTTGGGGGGGGAAAAAAAGGCCCTACAGGCATCATTCATTAGTATAATTATCTCTGGATCCATTTCCTTTCACTACCACCAATGTAAGCTACCTTACATTCTCTCTAAACTTTACAGCAACCCTGCCAGGTAGATGTGTTACTACTCTATGGGGGGTTTCGTTTGTTTTTTAGCCTACCATTTTAAGAAGCAAACTGAAGACTGAAAAAGATGAAGCAATTTCTTCAAGTTCTCACCTATGGTAAATAACAGTGAAAACCTGAAGCCAGGCCCTCAGATTACCTCAGAGTATCACGGTTGGGAAAAACCAGTCTGGCCTGGAATCCTGGCTAAGTGCTCATTCCTCTCTCTTTCTCCCCTTTCTCTCCCTTCTTTTACCTTCCTCTGTAATACTTCTACATGGGTGAAAATCATCCATAAAATTTTCCTCTCTTATTTTTGATTTCTATATCTATGAGCTTCCTATGAATAAAGACAAAGATTAAACTTATCGCTTCCAAGCTACCAAAATCTTATGTTTAATCAAACAGTGAGATTTGGGTGTTTCCTCCACCCACTTAATAACAGAAACCAAGCTTTCATCGCTTTTAAAACTATTTTGAATACTTAATGTTAGCTACTGTTCAAGGATAATTACTTAAGATATATAATTATGCAAATGAAGCAATTTAAATAGAATACCTAGTGAACATAATTTCTCAAAGACTTGTTTTTATTATTTAGCTAGCTATATATCACAGTCATTTAAAGTTGTATTTTCCATGCAAATATGAAGATTTTAAAACATTTTTTAATGAAAAAAATGCAGTATTTTCAGGACGTAAAGTATTAATATAATTATTCTCAGAAGCTAGCATTATTAGTCCAACTTGAAAATAGCAAAATAGATTAATATTGAACATCTAACATTAATTTCAAAGTAACTTTGGACAGACCAATGTCTTACCTAGTTTGCAACTAATTATATTACAGAAATAATTTTTTTTTTTTTTTTAAAGTTCTTTCCCAGTAATTCAGCCCCAAAGCCCTCAGCACACATGCCTAGAAACTGGTACTATCTGCCACTTGAAAAGTCCTTTGGCCCAGGTAATCCCCAAAGGTAATGAGCTTCTAGAGTAGCTAAACCATTTTGCTGAAGATTTAACCTATAGATACTACCGTCCCTGGAAACCATAAGGCATGCGTGCCCCCTTTCTTTCTTCTAACTTTAGTAATGTGGCATATTTATAGTTCAATTTTCAAAATAAAATCAAAATAATTTCCTACCAGAAGCTGAAGCAGTATCCTCATTGTCATGCTTTTCATGCCATTCCATAGTCCTGTAATAGCTGAGCATAACCTCCCACAGTGCTTTGCACAGGTCCGCAAGGCACGGAATATAGCTGTCTGGTGTAACATGCTGAAGACGATGATAAGAGCCAATTTTCAAATTATTATGTTTAACACTTACAGTTATAATAAAACATGCTATTAATCAAATTTATTCAAAAATTAGAGATAACTAAGAAAATTTCTTCAAACGACATATCTAAAGAGAAAACTCAGTGGTAAGAAAATTTATTTCAGTAATTCCCATTTCAACATGGCTTTTTAGTACTTATTAGGAGTATCAGTCTATATGCTGTGAATCAAACTGTAGTCACACAACCATAAAGTCTACAAGAAGTCATTGAATTAGCAAGTGTTCTAATAAACAGTGACATAAACTTCCCAAAAAGTATTTTTTAAACACATGCTTCTAAACATGCGAACACAGCTTTATATTTATCCTTAGACCTCAGTCATAACGTGCAAAGAGGAGGCAGGATTTACAACTCAATCATTTCATTTGTGTAAATTAAGCAAACACCTTTGACAATCTCTAAATTCTTTAAATCATTATAGATATAGGTAGTCTATATCTCACAATAACATTTTAAAGTAATGTTTTACATAAACAGGCTATGAAACATACATAATCCCAAATCTCTCCCTAATGGCAATGCATGAATTTTTTCTCTCTTTATCCTTCATAAAAACAATTAGTTTGCCATCCTGCCCTCTTTTTCTATTTTGCAGGCTTCCCACTTATCATAATACAGCATTTCCTCCATCATTTGAGATTTTCTAGCATTTCTTTAGCTTGTGATCAACCCACCACAACTCATTATGCTTGATAAAACACTGAAAGGCTGCTTCTGGTGTAAGTAAGCCCTCCAAGACAAACTGCTAGCAGAAATAAAATATAGCAAGCATAGCTATGGTGTGGTTGACAGGATGGCACAGTTAGTAGTGGTCCTCACTCTTTCAAAAAGCTTTTTCACCCAATGATGATCTCTCCCTCATCTAAACTCATTTACCAAAACATTCATTTAGCAATTCATAAAAGCACTAGCTTGCATGACTTAGTATACTTTTGAATAAGAGTGTCAAATCTTTGAAACTAAACTGGGAAATAGTAAAATAGAGGAGTTAAGCTCTGGAATTAGACTACCCAAGTGGGGTTGTTTATGCCAACAATGCTAGAATGGTTTAATCTTATAAAATCTATAATATAATATAACTCACTCTATTAATAGGTCAAAGAGAAAAGCCAAACAAGTATCTCAACTGGGAAAAAAAAAAAACCCTTTGCCAAAATTCAACAGCCATTTCTAATAAAAACTTGTGCAAAAATAAGAATGGATGGATATTTCCTTAAGATGAGAAAACTCTAAGGCATAACCACTGTGGTCAGGAACAAAGCAAAGATTCCTATCTCCACTACTATTTATTAATGATCTGGGATATCAGCCAATGTGATTAGACTACGGAAAACAATTAGAAGCAAAAGAACAAAAAAAGAAGAAATAAAACTATTTCTATCTCCTAATGACATAATAACACACCTGGAAAGTCCTAGAGAATCAATGATAAAACTATCTCAAACAATAAAAGAATTCGGCAAGGTAGCAGGTTATAAAATTGGCATGCAAAAATACCCTAGCATTCATATACAAATTATAACCATTTAGAAGATACACTGAATGAGAAAACCCCATTTACGATAACAACAAAGGAGATCAAATTTTTAAGAAAAAATTTAAGAAATGATCAAAAACTCATGAAGAAAACTGTATGACACTCCTGAAAAATATAAGAATAGACTTGAACAAATGGAAAGCCATCCCTTATTCTCAACATCACCAAAATGTCAGTTCTAACTAATTTATAAATTTACTAAGATACCAATAAAAAAGTCCAGAAATAGATCCAGCCTCATTAAAAAATCTAGTGTATGATAAGATGGCATCTCACATCAATTAGGCAAAGACAGTCTTTTTTCACAAATAATGTTAGCACAACTGGATAGTCAGCTGGAAAAAGACAAAATTAGACCTATTTCTCATAATACACAAGAATGAACTCCAAATGGATAAGATAAAAAATAAAACTATACTAGCAATAGAAGAAACTATGAATCAATTCTACTCTAACTTGGATATCAGAAAAGGCTTTCT
>RJWJ010040047.1:0-14162 GCA_004363605.1 Indri indri | reverse complement strand
ATAATCATTTAAATTTATTTTTTAAATTTGTGAAAACTGTATATATTTATGGTGGACAACATGATGTTTTAATATATTTACACATGGGTAGAATGGCTAAATCAAGCTAACAGATGCATTACTTCATGTGTAATTATTTTTAAAATGAGGATTGTGCAGCAATGAGAAATTGAGGAACTTGCCTAAGTCACAAAGCTAGTAAGTAGCTGAGCTGGTATTTGAGCCCACACATCATCTGGCACCAGAGTAGGTGATCTTAATCTCCATGCTTCTCATAAGGGGTAGATAGAGCACACATTACACACAGTGAGGGACCAAGGGCTTAGGGGTACTCCTTTATTGTCCAAAGTATTAAAGCCAGAAGAAGAGCCTAGTGTCCTAATGCCTTGCTTTAGATTTCTCCCGCTGGGGGCTATCTAAAGGTTTTATATATCTGGAAATGGCATCTGAAGAGCCAGCCTTCCAGGAGGCTGGGCAGAGAAAGCCATTCTCCTTCGTGGAACCACCACGCTTGGAACGCGAAGGGTGGCACTCACCAAGGACCTATGTGTACATCATGCTCCACTAGATACTGTATGCAATTAAACCAAGAAATAGTTTTTGAACTTAGGAATCTTACAGTCTACTAGGAAGCCAAGACTCGGAACAAATGGCATACAAAAGTTAATGGAGTTGTCTTTGTTTCAGGATGTGCCTACCTGGTGATTGAAGAAAGATCAACCAACTGATTATTTCATCTAACGAGCAACATTTGATCCTTTAAAAGGAATTAATTAATTATGTTGTTGAATTCAGGAAATTTCAGAGTGAAGAAGAATCAATAAAAGATTACTCGGTACTTTTTGAGCACACACTAAGGCCCAGCACTGTGACTGACACGTTAAGATACAAGCGCTATTGGAGGCAGGGTAGTTAACAGGTGGTTAATATGCATGATTAGTCAGAATGTGACTCGGCCCTGTCCCCTCCAGCATTCGGTTGCTTGGGAATATTGTTCAAATAATGTGGCAAAATCCATCCACAAAGAAATATGGGCACAACTAGTAGTAAAAAAAAAAAAAAAAAAAAAAAAAAAAAAAAAAAAAAAAAAAAAAAAAAAAAAAAAAAAAAAAAAAAAAAAAAAAAAAAAAAAAAAAAGAAGAAGAAGAAGATGCAAAGCACATGCAAAAAAAAAAAAAACTATAAAGGAAAGTTTCATAGATATTAGGAGAAAAAGATAAGAGAGATAAGACACTTTCAGTATGGGATTCCTTCCAACAACACTCTGACCCTGTTTCTGCTTGAACTTGCAGTGATGAGAAGCTCGCCAGCTTTCGAGGCACCCGTTCTTTATATCAAGTTGGAATGCGTCTTTCTGTAAGATCTTTTACCTTGTTTTTCTTTATAAAGCAGCACAAATTAAATGGTTCTTTCTGATTTTTCTATCAACCAAACTCAGCTCACTTCTATTGACCAGATTGTATATGGGAAGCCTCCAGATCCTTCATCTGCTAAGATACTCTACTTTTGAAGCTCTCTGTTTTGTCAATGTGTCTTAAAATGTGTGACTCAGGGGCAAGCCTACAAATGTTCTCTGATAAGAGCTCAGTAAGAACTTTGCCTTTCTGGAGCAGGACACCTTCTAACCTAAGATTATGTTAACTCCTTAGACAGTCTACATACCCTGGACTAGTGCTTGTAACTGGATGATTTTGTCCCCAGGGCACATTTGGCAATTTCTGAAGACGTTTTTCGTTGTCACACCTGGTAGGGTACTGGTGGCATATAGTAGGTAAAGACATGAGATGCTGATCAACATCCTACAACGCACATGACAGCCCCCCACTACAAATAATTTTCTGGCTCCAAATGTTAATAGAGCTGAGGCTGAGAATTTCTGATTTGACCACAAATATCCTGAAGACAAGTATTACCTGAACACCAAAGCTAGGTACTAAAAAGAATAAGAGAGTGAGAAAAGTATTCAATCTTCTAGTAAGGAGGAAATCTGCAAGTGTAGAAGGGTCTGAGCCTCAGGATGACACTGTTCTTGCTTAGTAGTCAGAAGGAAGGCTTTGGCTATCATTAGGAAAAACAGACTGAGCAGAAAATCCAGTTTATCATGAGGGCATCAGATAGGTAGGAAGTCACTAAAAGAGTTAAGTCAGAGTGCAAAAATGTTTCTATACAGAAAGAAAGCTATAGTAATAACCCTTGCAAAGTAAATACTTGTCAGAAAAAAAAAACTTGGTGTAGTCAGCAGTTCAAACATATTTTGGTGGCAGTATGATTATAGGGAAATGGTGATTCAGGACTGAAAGTTCTCTAGGGACGAGGAGAATGAGGTGGCAGTGGAATAGGTTCCCTTTGTCACAAAACATTTGGTAAGCAATAAGAGAGTTAAAATACAGGAAATTTGTTGATTCTCTCATAATTAAGAAAATGCAATTTAAAATGACATGAAATCGGCAAAAGTGAAAGTAATACCTGAATTTTCCCAGAATTTGGATAAATATGCATTTACATGGTAGATATGGGAGTGCAAATTGATACACCTTTCTAAAAAGTAAATTAGAAAGTAGGAAGGAAAAGCCCTAAAAATGCACAACCTGGTAACCTAATTCCCTGAGATTGTCTTTTTATTTATACATAATATTGCACACATTTATGGGGTACATGTGATATTTTGTTACATCCATACACTGTGTAATGATGAAGTCAGGGTATTTGGTGTGTTCATTACCTTAAGTGTTTATCAGTTCAATATGTTGGGAATATTTCAAGTCCTTGAGTCTAGCTATTTTGAAATATACAATACATTGCTGTTAACTTTAGTCACTCTGTTCTACTATTAACTGTTAGAACCTTTTCTTTCTATGTAACTGTGTATTTGCACCCTTTAACCAACCTCTTCTTATCACCCCAATCCCCACACTCTTCCCAGACTCTGGTGTCTATCATTCTATTCTCCATCTCCATGAAATCAACTTTTAGCTCCCACATGTGAGTAAGAACATGCAATATGTGTTTGTCTGTGTCTGTCTTATTTCACGTAACATAATGACCTCCAGTTCCATCCGTGCTGCTACAAATGACATGATTTCCTTCTTTTGATGGCTGAATAATATTCCAGTTTGTATATATACCACATTATCTTTATTCATTCGTCTGTCGATAGACACTTAGGCTGATTCCATATCTTTGCTATTTTGAAGAGTGCTGCAATAAACATGGAATTACAGGTATCCCTTTGATATGCTGCTTTTGAAATGCTGATTTCTTTTCCTTCGGATATTCAGAGTGGGATTGCTGAATCATACGCAAGTTCTATTTTTAGGTTTTTGAGAAATGAGATTTTCTTAAAAAGATCATTAGGTTTAGGGAAATATACTTAGCAATAAGAAATTCTTATTACTATCCTGTTTTTATAATATATGTGGGGAACAACCTAAATATTTAAAAACTGGAGATTGGTTAAATATATTATGGTATATGTACATAATAGAATACTATGTTGTTATTAAAATCATATCAGATATAATAATTGACCTGAAAATATACCATACCTACAAAATTGTATTAAATGAAAAAAGAAAGTATAATATATATTTTCTTCAGCTTTATCAAGGTATAAATAAAATCGTATATTTTAAATTATGCAATGTGCTGATTTGATATAAATGTGTATTGTGATTACCATAATCAAGTTAATTACACATCCATCACCTCACATAGTTATCTTTGGTTCCTTGCTTTTTTTGTGTGTGAGAATACTTAAGATCTGATCTTTTTAAGTATAGAAAATTTCAAGTATGCAATACAATATTATTACTGTAGTCACCAGGGTGTACATTAGATCCTCAGAATTTATTAATTTTATAACTGGAAATTTGTACCCTTTGGCCAACATTTCCCTCTTTCCTCTACTCCCTAGCTCCTGGCAACCACTGTTCTACTCTGTTTCTATGAGTTCGACTTTTTATTTTTTTTTAGATTCCATATATAAGTGATACCATACAGTATAGTCATGTATCACATAATGATAGTTTGGTCAATGACAAATCACATATGCAACAGTGGTCACATATGAATATAATGGAGCATATATAGAAACCTGATATATAGCATTTGATAACGGCATTGCAGATCAGGTAGGGGAACATGGTGTTGGGACATTTGGTTTTCCATATGACAAAATACATATAAATAAAGATGTGTGTACCATCTAGATTTGTGTAAGTGCAGCAGGTTCTTGAATAATGTCATTTCCTTGAACATTGCTTTCTTAATAACATTGATGAGAAGAAAAAAAAATAGATCCCTTGAACAGCCACTGTGTGGAGTTTGCATGTTTCTCCCCATGTCTGCATGGATTTTCTCTGGGTACTCTGGTTTCCTCCCACATCTCAAAGATGTGTAAGTTAGGGATTTCAGTGTGTCCAAATGGCCCCAGGTTGAGTGAGTGTGAGTATGTATGTGAGTGTGCCCTGTGATGGGACGGCGTCCTGTCCAGGTGGGTGCCTGCCTTGCACCCTGAGCTGCCAGGGTAGGATCCAGCCACCCACGACGCTGAAGTGGAGTAACTGGGTAAATATTAATAATTATCTTACTTTATTAATCTTCATTTTTATGTCTTAAATGTATGTATAGCACACATTTATTTCAGTGTTTAATGTTAGAAGTATTTTGATCTTTATTATAAGTTTGATGATGTTTTTGTGACCAGAAATATGCTGTAAGAACTTAATTCTTGCTTATATCAATTAGTCTATGGTAAAACTGGTTTCCTTGTACATTGTTTCATTGAAAGTCACAGTTCCAAGAACCTGTAGACAAAGCTAAGTGAGGATTTACTGTACACTCTATGATGTTCCCACAAAGATGAACTCACCTAATGATTTCTCAGAAGGTATCCCCGTCATTAAGCGAGACATGACTGTATTTGTCTTTCTATGCGTGGATTATTTCACTTAGCATAATGTCCTCCAGGTTCACCATGTTATCACAACAAATGGCAGGATTTCCTTCTTTTTTATAGCTGAATAATATTTCATTATATTTATACACACATACATACAAATATATATATACATATTTATTTTATACACACACACATACACAATCGCATTTTTATTTATCCATTCACCCATCCATAGACACTTAGGTTGTCTTCCTCTCTTGGCTATTTTGAATCATGCTGAAATGAACACAGGAATGTAGATATCTCTTCAAGATACAGATTTCTTTTCCTTCGTATATACACCCAGTGGTGAGATTGCTGGATCATATGGTAGTTCTATTTTTATTTTTTTGTGGAACTTCCTACTGTTTTCTATGTTGGCTGTATCAATTTACATTCCCACCAACAGTGTACAAGTGTTCTTTTTTCTCCACATCCTTGCCAGCATTTGTTATCTCTTTTCTTTTTGATAATAGCCATCCTAGCAGGTATGAAATTATATTATTGTGGTTTTGATTTACATTTCCCTGGTGATTAGTGGTGTTGAGCACCTTTTCATGTACCTGTTGGCATTTTGGAAAAATACCTGTTCACATCCTCTGTCCATTTTTAAATTGGATTATAGGTTGAGCATCCCAAGTCTGAAAATCCAAACTTTAAAATGCTCCAAAATCTAAAAAAAAAAAATCTGAAATTCAAAACACTTCTGCTTCTAAGCATTTAGGATTAGTGAGACTCAAACTGTATTTGTTTCTTGCTATTGAGTTGTATGAATTCCTTATATATTTTAGATATTAACTTCTCATCAGATGTATGATTTGCACACATTTTTTTCCACAAAGAGTGTATGTTTTTATATGTGAATATTAAATAGGCTTGGGCAGGGAGCGATCTGGGGTAAACATTTGTGTTTTCATGCTTGTACTTTCTCATGTTTTGATAGTGAATAAGTACTGCTCTTTTAACAAAAAGAAGTTATTTTTAAATAGAAGAGTAAACTTAGAAAAAAGGAAGACCATAAGGCAGTAAAGAAAATTTTATGCCATCTTAATAAATAATTAGCAAGAAGTATGTATGATAGACTGATGGATCTGAGAAAAAAGCATTTAAAAAGTTGGGAAAGCAGTTATATTAGGCCAATGGTTGTCTTTTAATTACTCAAACTTAGAGGGAATGAATATTATAAGAGTTGGAGGTGAGGTTTTTCACAAAGGACAAAGGATTGTTTCCTGGAACACACAGTTCACAAGCAAAAAAAAAGAAAATGCACTCTTTTGACTATTGCATTAAAGAGCTGATTCAGAAGGTAACGGTGAATGAGTCTAAAACCAATTAAAAAGAATCTTTACTAAAAGGGGCTTCCCTTCTTAGCTAGTCTGATTGTTATTAGGACTTCTAAGTATTTAAATAGTGTTGAGAAGAAATACAAACTTGGTGATTAAAGCAGTAACAACAACATATGACCCACTGAAGTATTCTCTGCCTAGAATCCTACAGTGAATTGCATAAGGCTTTCTCTGTCTTTGGAGCTTTTCTCAGCATTCACAGGGCTAATTATGGGGGTCAGACCCATCAGCTAAAAATGTGTGCGTCTGAGCACACAGGCAAGACATGGCAGGAAGGGCATCAGGCACTATAATGCATAAATTGATGATTCCGTGCTATTAGTTACAATTCAGAGAAAAAATTAAGTCTTACTGCACTTGTCTTTCTGTAACAAAGAGGGCCAATCTAATGGTTGGCAACCAACGAGCGTTAAATCAAACTAGGAAGCATTATCGGTCTTCCATGTGCCTGACTGAATGAGATCTCTGCGCCTCGTATTCCGTGTGTTGTTCTGGTGTCAGAACCTCTGAAGAGGCATCCTGAAGTTAGGGAAAGTCCAAAGAAAGGCTGCGAAGTGGATTGGAGCCATAGTAAGAAAGGAGGGAGAAAGATAGGCAAGAGTGGATGCTAATACATGATAGTTTTCCTTTCAGGTAACAAAAAATGTACTGGGTCTTTTCACTGGTTACTGTACTTAATTCTCAGAGCTCATTTATCTGGAGGATTAACTTGATCTATCAATCCAGTTCTTAATCTCAATTTATTGAGAAAGTGTAGCCTATTCCAACTCCTTATTTTCTAGCTGTGTGACTTTAGGTGAGTTATTTAACTTCCCCGAATTGAATTTCCTCATTTGTGTAATAGGTCTGATAATCAGTATATGAGTTATTGTGAGGATAAAATGGGTTCACCCGGGGAAAGTGGTTAGCATAGTGCCTGGTCCCTAGGAAGCACTCAGTAAATGTGAACCATTACAGTGGCTAACTTGCCCAAGGTCATATAATTCGTAGATGTGTCTGACTTTAGGCTTTTTCCCGTCCATCAGAGTACCATTCAGAGAAGGTGCCTGTTTGAAACCTGTGGCCTTGTTTGCTATTACATAAAATCTAAATAATCTAGAATGAGGTGACCACTTGAAATTTGAGATTTGGCCAAGCCTCCTTCCCTTCTCCCCTCAAAAGATGACTTCAAATCATAATAAGCTTAGAGAAGTCCTTCAGGTGGGATCTCTATGGTCACTTGTGGACATGAATGAGAGCTGGTGCCTACAGTGGGCCTGGCTCAACTATGTTTCTCGTATTCGGTGTTTCCACATCTGAAAGAATCTGCTAGACTCATGAAAAAAAAAATTTCCTTTCTGTAAGCCCTGAGCTGACACAAAGGCAAGAACTGAGCTAAATTGCTCTCCTCAGCATTTGTTTTCAAATTAAAGGACAGCATTTTCAAAGGGAGTGGCTAACTCAGAGAACCTTTGGCTGAGGTACACTTGAAGACTTATCATCGGAGGCTCAAAATTGTAATTTTATTGAAAGAAAATATGAACCTAATGTCTCCAAATGTTTTAATTATTTATCCACCACTGTTTCAACTTGTCCTCTGATGTTGGCCATGAGTCAGATACAGATTTAAGCAGCATTTTAGCAATTATTATGCCAGTATTAGCTTTTCTTCTGTATTAGAAATTAAATCAAAAGATTTTTTCTTTTTTTAAATTTATTTGTTTTATGACAGGAATGAAAAATTAACCTTTAATGAGGGAAAACGAAAGCCTAAAATAGCTCAGAAGGTCATAAGCATCTCTGACATCAGAGTTTGAGAAAAAAATATGTGTGTGTGTGTATTTGTGCCCAGAAACACAGGCTTCAGGGACAAAACCTATTTTGGAAGAAAGCAAGCCTCAATAGTCCATAAAGGTTGAATTCCTGCCTCAAAGAATATGCCTCAGTTTCCTTATTAAAAATAGGATATACAAAATCATCTTGCAGCTTATGTAATCCTCTTAATTTGAATTAAATGACTATATTTTGAGGCTTCAAAGTATGATTGGCACTTTGATGGAGTTGCACTAATCCAAAACAATGTTTTAAAGTACCAGACAAAATTACTCACTGAAAAAAGGAAAATTAAATCTTTTGCCATTCCATGTTTGAACTGAGGATTAAATACGAACACATCTTCTTCTCTTTTTAATTCCGTATCTCTCTTGGAGAAGCAAATCTAAGAGAAGTGGCTGCATTATTTAATATATGGAAAAGGAGAATCTATCCTTTTTTGCCAGAGATGGTAACCTCTAAAGAGTGGAAGAAACATTAAAAGACATGAGGTCCAACTATCAGGCCCTCCATTTAAATAAAGTGAAAACTGATGCTTGGATCTAGGGAAGAAGACCAAGTTGGCCTAGCCCGCATCTTTCACAACTTTTAGATCCCATTGTTCTTTTAAAGCATGTTTTAAAAAGAGTCCTATTGAAATGACCACTTACTGCTGCCTAAGTTATAGCATTTTAACCATAAACACATCTATGTGTATTTATCTAAGCTAAATTAGGTAAATAATGACACAAACCATAGAGAAAATACTTATTGTATTTTAAATTTCAGTTAATCTAGATATAGGCAAATAAGAAATAAGTCAGTAATTCAAGATAGAAAGCCATGAAGACACTGACCTTGCTGCTAAATCAATAAAATATGTATTAAATACCTGCTGGTCAAGGCTCAGTGCTAGGCACTTTAGAGAAACAGATGAGTATGGTTTATGCTTTGTCCCCAGGAAGACTTCCCCAGTCATTTTAGACAGTGTTTTGCAGAGACCAAGGCCTTTCTGCAGAAAGTGAAGAAGTCACCTCTGGGCAAAGGGAAGTCCAAGGAGGCCAGGACCCTGGTACAAAGGCTTAGGGAGCGGTCTTCCTACTATTTCATTTCAATAAAATTTCCACTGCTTTAAATAAATGTTTAAAAATCAGCTAATGCCTTTATTTCAGAGAAGATAAAATTTGTAATCACATATTATGCACCTCTGTACATTTATTTTTGCTTTCATTTTCTCTGTTCTCCTTTTATGTAAGGTCATCATAAATTCCTCAGAAGGAAAAAAATTCGTTCGCTTAATAGAATTTTAAATAGACGCAACTTATGGCTATTGTTTTTCCTGTGGTTTGCTTGATGAAAAGACTGTATAGATTTCTGTTACTGTCTCTCCTTTTGGATTATTTTGGATTGCAAGTCCAATGAATTTAAATTTAGCATTGCTAATTAAAATATCATTTTTTTTTTGCAACCTATAAAAATTTACTAAATCCTTACTATGAATTCAGAGTAGAAGTTCATGCCACAGGCAGATAGGAAGGTGTGGGTAAGGAACGAGTTTAAAACATGGCCCCACCCATGAGGAGATTATAGTCCAGGTGGGCAGACAAGGTGAAGACCCAAGAAGTCACAATGAATAAGAGAGAATTTCTTTATGGAAAAATTTTCTTTCTCCAGCTAACTTTCATGAGGTAAAGATGATTAAATATAAAGAATGTGGACTGGGTAGGAACATTGGGGGAAATAAGTCATGTGAAAGTGAACTAAAAGTGTCAGCTCTTTAGGGTCTTCCCAATGTCACAAATAAAATATTAACTAAAGAGAAAAACTGGTATCATGGAAGGACTTTGCTGCCAAGGGGCTTGGCATTTCCATAATGGTGGGGAAGGAGAGACATCTCTGATTTCCATAGTATTTTGTAATTAATTTGGTGCTCTTATGGAAAATTAATTGGTTTTTTGATAATGAAATAGAAAGAAATATTCAGACTCTGGCATATTAAAAGAAATTCTCTTTAATAGAGGCAATGTCAGTTTGATAATGTGGTCTTGCTCCCTCAGGTGCTCAGATGCAGTTCCAGGGTACCCCGAGAGAGCCTTGGTGGCCTAACAGTTAAGCAAGCTTCTCCCCTGCAACTAAAGCTAAGCAGATTAATTAAAACTTAAAAGCATTATGATTTAGTTATGAATAACAGTTTGCGGTGACAGAGCTCCCCGTCTATAATTCACCATAACAAAATGACACTTGGGCTCGCTGCTGCTATAATTAGCTTTTGATATACTATTTCTTGGAAATTTCTCGCCAGCCACAGCCTGTGTGTTTCCAGATGTCCTGCACATACTTAAAAATGGTAAACATTAATTTATAGGATGACAGCTGTGGGTCAAGTTTGAGGTTGATTGATAATTCCTTATTCAAATGTGTGCCTCTGCTGCTTCATTTGTCATCTCCTAGCGAAATAGAAAGCCATTCTACCACATTCCTAGTTAATATTTCATTTTTTTCATAAATTATCTGCAAAAGCAAAAGCAATAGAATTTAGACCTTTCTCCACCATATGGCATGGAATATTAATGGAGCCGAGGCTTTTAAAAAATTATTTTGCAGCCAGAAGGGTTGTGATTTGTTAACCTGACACCTTGTATTTGCACAGTGCTAAGCACACAGTGGGCGCTCAATAAATGCTATCTAGTGAGTATGAGGAGCTCAGAGTGCTTTCTGGAGGACAAGCTATAATTCCTCCAAGCAGACTTCCCATTTTGTAAATTAGTAAATAGCAGACTCCAGGAGTTTTCCTAAGAGGTATTAGTCTCTAGGTCACACTCAAGAGTACAGAAAATGACCCATGATCACAGAAAATGTATTCTCCCTGATTTATTGGATTAGACCCAAAACATACATCTCACTAAGTCTCCTTTCTCCCTGACTTCCTGCGTGGAGCCAAAAGAGATCCCTGAAATATGAAGGAGAAATTCATTCCTGTGGCAAATTATCTTATGTATAAGGAAGGCACCAAGCTAGTTGATTGAACTTCCCACCATACTGGCTGATACTTTTTAGGTTTGAAATGACTATTTGTGCAGGATTTGGGTACTTTGGGTACATAGCCATGTTCAGAATGTCTGAGTGCCTGCTATGAAAATGTAGACAAAAGTTACATGACAAAAGATCTCATCAATGTAATAAAATATTGCAATGCAGCCAGACATTGGGTCTGCATAAGACCCATATCTTGTAAATGACCAATTTTGACCAAATCTAAGTGTTTTAACACTATGCAACCAGCTGCTTAGCCTATATTACTTTAACCTAATTCATTCGAACAAGGGACTAGATCCTCTCATTGAGCTACCAGAAACAAATTGAGGTTTAAAAAGATATCTGAACAAAAGAGATGCTTGCTGTTTGCATTTCATAGTCACTTAATAATCATTAATACGTTATTCTATGACGCATCCCTGTAAACCAGACTATGTCCCGTGGATCCATACATGAGGAAATTAAGACAAGGAATTTTGGTGACTTGCCTAAGGTCAAACCTAAATTTGCAAGTGAACAAAGAATACAGTGAGTTTTTTTTTTTCTTTTTAAGTTGAATTCTATGTTTTCCAACAGAGGTATTGAGTTATCATTAAGTTTTTATTCTTCTATCTGTGCTAAATGTTCATGGAACACTGAGTCTTTGACCATGCCACGTAAGTATTTCTTTTGATCTTGGTTGGACAAGTGGGCAGAACAGGTTGTAGTAAACCTACAAGGTACAATTTGGATTTGTTTCTTGTTTTTGTATTTTTGGGGTAGGTAGTAACGTCTGCTAAGATGGTTGGTGAAATTGTCCTGCATGGTTGAGACAGAGTTAGGGATCAACTAAGCACCTGTCAGGCTATGTAGTGATTGCCACACTGGTACAAAAGGACAAGAACAACATTTTAATATCTTTAGTGTATAATATAGAAATGTTGGAAATAATCACAGCATTTTCTTTTTAAAATATTCAGGATTCATAAAAGAATCAGTGATATAAAATTCTCAATGCAAATCAAACTTTTAAAAATATATAATCATTTTTAAGTAAAAATAAAAATGTATAAAAACTTACGTGTTAAACCTATAATCATTTTGAGGAACATATTCATTGCTAAAATTAACAAAAAAAATATTACATAAAACTAGACAAATTTTTAAAAAAATTCTTGAAAATGAAAAATAAAATTACACAAATGTTTTAATTAAATATGGCAGTCTTAAAAAAACAAAATCTATCACTGATGAAATCAAATTGTAGGTGAATGTTTGAGAAAGTTTTTCAGTTGTAGAAGCAGTTTTTCTCACTCTACACTCTTTATAACTACCTTAGTAATAAACTAGTATATATCTCACATATATATGTATGATAATTGTATGATATCAACAAAGTCTCTGGCATTTCATACTCAAAAACTGCACTCTACCAGGCAATTGGATATTGTCAAAGATAGTGTTTACTGTGGCACAAACATTCCCTCCATGAGTGAACTCAAGAAGAACATTCTCTCCAACTTCACACTGGGAAAAGTTGTGCTACTTTGTAGCAGCTGCTGAAATGCTGCCTGCATTTTGGAAGCTGAATTGTGCCTCCTTTATCTTTGTCCACTAGGTAACTCAGCCCGTTTGCCATCCATGTTTAACAATTATATACAGGAGTTTATGGTGTACACTTTGGTGTACTAATTTTATCCCGTTTCAATTTACTTGTATACTCTAATTTCCCTTTGCATTTTGGCATTTTTTTCCTGTGACACTCTGCACTTTTTAGCTGCCTCGAGTTTTTTTTTTTTAAATGAAGATAAATAGATGAAAAAAATGAAAGAACTAATGAAGCAGAGAAATTAGGAAACGAGAAGGGTGAAGAGATAAGAAACTAAATCTAAAATGACTTGAACAATTATACGATTAATTTAGTCTACATAAATAGCTAAGCAGATAAATGGTTTACATATCATCGATATTTCCTTAGCAAATTGAATCTTGGAATGTTTTCTTCAATGTTCTCTTTTGTTTAGCCTTTGTGAACTTATGCTGATATGAGTTCCTGATGGGCAGGCACCATGTCTTATTCATCTTTGATTCTCTCAGCCCAATGTCTAACATGTTGCCTACAACATGATAGAAAATTAGTAAGTAGGTACTGATTGAAATATATTATGCAGTACTCAGATTTTCATGATGGTATGAAATATTTTGGTATTTATATAATGGGGCTTCTTTGGATTATTTCACCAGGGACACAATCAGGTGAAAAAGAAACTTAAGTCTTCCAGTGATTACAGTGGGGGTGGAAGAAGGTTATGTGCATGATTTTTCTTCTGCATGAAAAGGACACAGCTCTTTCAAATTCAGCAGCTGAGTGGATCCATATGCCTTCTAGGCAGAATGTAGCCAGGGTAATGCTACAGATAATGTAATTAATTAACCCGTTTGTAGTCTCAGGATTTCAAACTTCAAGGTAATGGTATTTGTATAGTAATTTTCCTTGGTTCTATATAAGATCTTCAGTAGAATCACAAAATAAGATTTGCGTTTAAATGTAAATGGTGGAAGTAAGGCAATGAAAGTTATTAAAATGAACATTTGATAAATTTGGATAAAAGTTGCTTAGTACAATAAAGTATATCTTGCATGATCATTTGTATTGAGGAAATCATTGGTGAATGCCCATGGTTATTTAATCTTTGCTTTGTGACTTATGTTCTGGTTTGGTTTGATAATTAGCATTACTTTTTAGATGAATAAAGGTTTCAAATTCTTGGACAGAAATAACCTTATTTTATAAAAGCCAATAAGTTCAAAATGATTTAATCCACTTATTTTAGAATGTGCTCAGAGTAAATCTTTAACAGATACGGATATATAGCGAAACCAAGTGAATGAGTGATTTGTTGAAATGGAGGTCATTGAGTGAACCAGTTATCTTAACAGTGTCTTCACATAGACCAAAGTGGAACAGAATTCTAAATACCCAGCTAATGGAAGGGCCAGAATTAGAAAACAGTACAAAACCAATCTATGTAAATGCATTAAATTATAGATATTCTTAAAGTGTGTTAATC
>RJWJ010040046.1:0-14145 GCA_004363605.1 Indri indri | reverse complement strand
GTTGATTTCTGGCAAATTTCTATCTTTCTTATTTTCCCTCAGCCCTTCCCATCATTCTCATTTTAAATAAACTGTCATCCCCTCTCAAAGGCCGATTCATGGCCTGTTTGTTTAACAATTGTTTGGCACCGAATTGCATGACACTGAAGGATATATGAGGACCCTCGGGGAGAAGGAAAGTGTCATTGTAAATGTATCCCATTATGAAGCTCTGGGTAGGAAAAGGCATACGGGAGCAGAGTGAGTGGGTGGGTGTGGGTGTGAAGGGCTGACTTTGTGTTCACAAGCGTGAAAGGACACCCCAGGTATGGAAGAGCTGTCCGAATCATGTTAGATTTGAACACAATGGCGGGGGTGCTGCCAGGCAAGGTGAGGTGTTTGATACATTACACCTGGCCCATTAGCTCATCAGGCTGTTCTTCAGTGCTCACATAAAGATATGATTTACAAGAACCCTATTTTATGATTAGTTGAAATATGAGGCAGTAAAGGATGGGATAGTGGGAAAGTTGCAGAAATCTTGATTTTTGCTAAATTATATCATGGAGAGCCCGAAGGAAGAAATTTATAGGTACATTGACAAAGCGGTCTCCAAAGCGGAGTAAGAGTTTCTTCCGGTTTTTTGGCATGGGAATGCAAATTTTAGAATAAGAGTATTTTCATAGTAATAGTATACAAGAGAGAGTGTACATTGTGTCTCTATGGCAGCCTTGTGAGAATGATCTCAGCGTTGGTTCAGCAACTTACTGTGTGCCAGATATCATGACAGATGGGGGAGATGCTATTGTGGAATAAGATAGAGGTGGTCCCCACCCTTACACTGTCCCAGACAGAGTTATTCACTGCCTTGTGGTAAGTGGATCGTTCCTGAGACATATATTGGATATTCCAATCCTGTAGACTCTGTTTAGGTGAATCATATCCCTCTCATGCCATTGAATATTCTTAGATTCTTAAATAACAATGTAACAACCTGAGCTCCTGTATGTACCAGATAATATACTAGGCACGGCAAGTTCAAGAATGATTAAAATATATGGTTCTTGCCTTAGAACTAATAATCCAGGATGTGCATATACATGAGCATATGCCATATACCATAGGATGTGCATATACTATACATACAATGGAAGATTCTGGTTTAGAGGTTTTAAAAAAAGTGGGAGCACAGAAGTCACTCATTCCCACAAAGAGTATGGCTGGTGTTTGTACAGAGGAAAAGGATTGGGAAGTTTTCACAGAAAATGTGAGGGCTCAGCCAGATCGTTAAAGATTAAAAGGATTTGAGCAGATAGTAAAGGGAGCGAAGGAAATTCTAGTTGTAGGGACCAGCTTGAGGAATGGCCCAGAGGCATGAAAATGGTGTGTGGAGGCGAGGCAATCAGGCAGACGATCTGTCTACTCTTTTCTCTGTCACATTCCAAAGAGGAAAGACTCAGATCCAAAGACTGTTCTGGTTAAACATTTCAGAGTAAAGTTAGGACCAGTCTGTCATTTCTCATTTGAACATCTGGAAGGTCTCTAAGCACATCAAAGCATGCACCACTTTCTAGGGTTGCCACATGTTGAACTTGAATTTCTATAAAAGCAGAGGACAGGCTTAATAGGCAAACAATGTTGATTGATAGAATCCCACCATGTCAGCACTAAGTAGAGACTAAATTTCAAGAGGCACAACATGTCCTTTAGCAAAATCAACAGGTATTCCTCCAATTCACTGTGGATGACTTTCAGGTGAATATTCCTGGCAGTGCTCTTACCGTGGGTCTGTATAAGCTGGATGACTGCAGGTCAAGAGAAAACCGTTTGAACCTGAGGGAGGCAGCACTGTGTAGTGACGAACTCTGAAACCAGATTGCTTTGGTTCTAAATCCGAACTCTTCTATTTGGTTTGACCTTTCTGAGTCATGCAAACTTACTTGGCCTCAATTATTTGTGGATAACAATTGTACTTGCCTTCAGGGGGCTGTAGTGACGATGAAATAAAATGGTACGTGTCAAAGTGTTCAGCCTAGCACATGTTCAGCGTTAGCGTTTGTGAGCTATTATTGTGGAGCAGTGGTGAAGAATCTGAGCTTCCTTCCATCTTACCTAGATTCACATCCTGGCTTTGCTGATCTTGGGCAATTTTCTTAGTTTCTAAGCATTGTTTCTCTCATCTATCCACAAAGGACAATATCATAGAGCTATTGTGAAGATTAAATAAGAAAGTATATGTAATGTGATTACCACAATACCTGCACATAGTAAGTATTCAAAAAGACAGCTCTTGTTAATATTATATAATTCATACTAAAAAGAAATTCAAGTTTTCTCAGCAGTCATATTTTCTAGGCTTTTTAAAATTAATTTTGTGGGTAATTTTGAATGCACTCTTGATACTTAATAAGAGCCTACAATTGCCCTTTGTGCAGTAAAAATTCTTTGATGACTATTTCTTTATATTAGATATTTCATGAGGAGCTTCTGCTTGCCTGTAGCATTTAAATTATAAATATAAATTTATAATTTTCATTATATGTACATAATAATTGTACATGTTCATGGGATACATAGTGATGTTGTGATACATGTAATGCATAGTAATCAGATCAGGGTATTTCACCTTTATATATTTAGTATCTAATAATACATGTATTTGTTTTATGCAAGTGTTGGGATTAGATTCCCTGGGCAGCAGACCTGTGATGTAGTGAGAAATGTGAAAGGTTTATTTACTGGGGAGTAAAATGCAAGGAAAGAAGGCAGGATTGGTCAGGGATAGCCTGCAGCCCTGTTGTAGAGTGACAAGGTCTCTGTTAGGGCAAAGGTGGGGGGAAGCTCCAGAGCAAGATTTGCTCAGTAGTGTCATCAAGGCCTTGGTAGAAAGGTCTGGGTCATTTTTCCCCCGCCTTGCTCAATTATTGGCCTCAGCCATCCTGCGATGCACATAACCTTAGCTACCACCACCTTGCTTAATTATTTTTCACAGTGCTCCAAGAAGGGTGTGCCTTCAGCTAATGGAGTTCATCAAAACAGCAAGTCCCTTCTTGAAGGGACAGCTGAACAGTGCATGTCTGTGTCTGCCACAGGAAGATTTGAGGAGATAATAACAGCAGTAATGGACTCAGTTTGTGTACTTCCTCACATTTTCTCAGCCTCACCTGTCCCTGGACTTCAGCCACTTTCTCAGTGAAGAACTCTGTCACTTCCAACATCCTTGAATCTCCTAACACCAGCAGCTGCTTCATCTCCCCTGAGATAACGGCCAGGTTCACATTAAGCCTCCATTGCACCCACAGTGGCAGGAATTGCAGCAGCTTTGCTGCTCATCCCTGCCAACCAGACCCATGGAGTTCTGGCTCTCCATGCTTCTGAACTCAGATGAGGCCCAGTGCCACAGGACATGGGATCTAGGCAGGTAACCCAACCTGTTGGAAGTGCAGGAGGGTTAATGCCTTGCAGAATGAACTTCGGTCAATGAGAAACAGAAGATAAGGAGGATCAAACAAAGAAATCTCTCTTATTCCCTTCTCCTTAATACACTGTCCCTGGATACAGTGGTTCCATGTGGCCTGTCTGTATGAAGTCCATGAGATTGAGCACATATCTTTGTTCTCTTATTACTCTATGGCCAGCTTAAAAAACATACTACCTTGCACTTGCTTTCCCTCTATGCCTACCTTATTTGCCTTTTGTTCTATCTTGCTGCACTGGAATAACAGTTCCAAATAACTGTTACATTTTAGCACATAAGCTTAGCTTCAAGTTCATTTTCCTGGAACCTGGACTAAGAAAACAGTCAGCAATTATTCAGTACTTACTATGTGCCCAGTGCTATTCTAGAAGCTTTAAACGTATTCTCTCATTGGATTCTCAAAACAACCCAATGACATAGGTATTCTTATTATCATCATTTCTGTTTTATAGTTGAGGAACTGGGGGACAGAAATGTTCAGCATCTTTCACAAGGTTCTACAACTAGTAATTGACAGATGTAGGATTTGAAAACAGACAGTGTGACTCCAGAGCCCAAGCCCTATTCTGTTTCTGCTGTTGAGTTTGGTTCTAAAGTCTGTCCCTAAGTTAAATGCTTTTATGTGATGCAATTTCATTGGCAAAAAAGCTACCATATGTTATCCAAGGGAAATTCTGCTGATCCAGACTTAATATGAGAAACATTTGTATAATTAGAAAACTTGAACCAAGTGAAGGAAGATCAATCAGAAGTTAAAGCTTTGGAAGAATAATTAAAAGGTCTCGATTCTCTCTGGCTTCCTCAATGCAGTTAGCCATTTAAATTTGGATAAATTGCATGACTATTCTATGTTTCAGTTTCCTGCTACAATATGAATGTATAATTCCTAAACTGCCTGCCTCACATGACTTGTGTAAGTGGAATAAGTAAGAACTGGATAAGTCATATCTAGGAAAGTATTTCTAAATACTAAGTTATTATTACTATTGCAATAAGAGTAATTTTATTAACAACGAGCTTACTAACTTTAATATTATTAAAATTTATATCAATTTTTACATCTCAAAAAAAGACTTAAGAGGAGTCTTGAAGACACTACTATAACATAAGTTTAAAATGATCAACAAAAATAAAGCAAAGAAAAAGCAAACTTTCTAGGAACAAAGATCAGTGTGCGGCATAAATGCTACCCTTGCTAGTGGTAGAACATACATTTTGTTTTATGCTTTCTGGCAACCAATGTGAGGAAGGAAACACCATCAGCTAACTGGATTCACAGGGTCTACAAATTGAAAATCAACCAGTTGTCCAAATAATCCTGAAACAGATAGCATAAGGAAATTTTTCTGTTGGTCTGTGCAAGAGGACATTACAAAAGTAATGAAAAATATCCTTAGCAATATTCTAGCAATACATGTATTTTCCCTCAGCATAGGCTGCTAACACACCAGAGTGTGATTGTATAAAATAACCCTGGGAAGAGCCCACTTCGAAGCAGTCTGTGGCATTGCGGCTCAATCCTGGGTTAGCTTTTAGAATTCCCAGATAAATAGATAAAACAGAACCTAATGCTAATAACAACAATAGCAATAACATTAATAGCTAATTCATCCTTTTATTCAATGGTTATTGAGCAAATACTCCAGAGCCAGGAACTGAAGACATAGCAGTGAACAAAACACATAAAAATTTCTGTTCTTGTGGAGCTTCATTCTAGGTGGAGAAGACAGACAGTAAGTAAATAGGTTTAAATATGTATGTCTGGTAATGAGAAATGCTATGGAGAAAAGTAAAACAGAAAAGTGGGATAGGAAGACAACAAAAGAATTAGAAACTATTAAAGTAGCAGTGTGTGATCTCATACAAGATATACTCTAGAAGGCATGCATAATTCTGAACCTTTTAGAGACTATAATATTAGGAGACATTAACCTTCTTTATTTTTGTGTGCGTGAGTGACTTTTGATCAGTAGCTATATGTAAACTACATAAAGCTGAGTATACATACATATTGTCAAAGCAAAAATCCATCAGACAAAGTTAAACAGCCAAGAAAAACTTCATTCAAGGCAATTATAACAGGGGAGAGAGGCCAGAACTCAGGCTGAACTCAACTCTGCTGAAACAAAGGGTAGAAGGGAGCCTAGGGGCTGGGATGAGCTAGTGGAAGAGAATCAGAGGATGTTGGGGGTTGGGCGCAGGTTGATCAAAGTGAGGTGTGAAGCACATTGAGTTTGCAAATACTTTCTCTGTGATTAAGTCATCTGTGTTTGCTAATTGGCATCCATCCAAGTTAGGCTGCTACCCTCCCACAGAGAACTGGGGTGCTATCTACTTGGATGATTACATTTCCAAGGGTTGGCTCCCTGGGTCGCGAGAACCACTTCCCAGAGTAGTAAAACTGACAAGAGGCTGTTAAAAAGATTTACATCTCAAAGGAGAAGGGAAAGATTTTACAATTACAAGTTTTCTTATGTAAATGTTGTAAGAAAAAGGAGGTCTGGGGTCCAGAGTCAGAAAGAAGCCTGGGAAAACATTAAGGCCTTCTTGGTCAGTAGGTATACACACACACACACACACACACACACACACACACACACACACACACTTGCTTATAATTTATCTTCAAAACCTCAGCTATGCTATTACTGTTTATAATGCTCCTTCTTTAGTATGTCATAGTTATTTGATAGAACCTGCACAACAAGTATTTTTAAAGTGTGTTGTAATTGCATGAAAATCACCTTATATCACAAATGATAATATGACAGCAAAAATACTATTTTTTGAACATTGCTAATAGGATATAGGCAAACCAACAGAGGTATGATATAGATGTTCAATAAATGTTTGTTTACTAACATTTGTTGTTCAATAAATGGTTGATTACTGAAGTTTGTTTGATTTCATGGTCCATTCATTTCTTGCTAAAGTATCAGAAGATGTCTAGTAAATTATCTTTAATGTTTTACAAGCATTTGGGGATTATTTCAGGATGTTCCTTACAACAATTTGTAACACTGTAGATATCACATATGTTTTTTAAAAATAATATTTCTGAACCTGATCAACAGCCAAGGAGGAAATTCAATAGTGTTTACACAGAAAGTGTCTCGACATCCATCTCTCTACCAAGTGGAGGATCGATCCATTTTTCAACTCAATCTCAGTCTGAAGTTCTTCTTTCTTGCAAAAGGACCAGAATTTAACAATTCCCCCAGTTCTACTAGATCCAGGCAAATAGAAAAAGAAGGTATTCTGGAGGGGTCCTGAGGCCAACAATGTAGGGGACAATCTCCTTCCTCCAATACACTTGATAAAGATCACAAATGAAATAATTCAATGACCAGGAATTTTTTGCTGTTACTAACAAACACCAGCATACAAGAAAATGACCAATTTAGTGAAGGTCACACAGATGAGGATGAGCAGGGTCTAGATTAAAGAAAAAGAAATCCAAATTAACAAAACTAGAGACAATTCACACTAACCTGCACTTGGCTAACCACTGAAAAGGAAGGATTAGAAATTTTAGCAGAAACCTACAAATTTTTTATTCAGAGTTTATAAGTAATTGTGCTTGGGTAAAGTACTGTACATTCTATACAGTTTCCATTCCAAAGTGCAGTTTTAATTACTTCAACTAGCTCTTGATTTTGTTCATTAAGTCTAGAGATAAGAGACCCCTCCAGGTATCAGAGATGGGAAGCCAGGTCAGGAAAATCCCAACTGAACATTGCAGTTAAGATTTCAGTGTGCAGAAGGGAAGGGAAGATAAGCAGAGATAGAGTCATTTAAGCAAGGCTTAGTGCTGTCTAGTATTTGAGATTATCAAACCCTAGTGCTGTCTAGGGTTGCTCCTATAACACAGCTTGGGAAAAGAAAGCTTACCAGAAACCTATTTCCCCTATATTTCAAGTAATGTGTAAGGCATTTTCTCACAAGAAATACCTGAGTAGTGTTTAAGGATCCTTGGCAGACCTCCTTGCAAACGAAGTTTTCAGAGCTTACCATTGGAGAGCAACCATTTATTTTCTAAACAAAAGTCAAGATTAAACTTGAAGGCTTTAGCTAAATCTCTAATAACAAGAGGATCAGTTAAGACTAGAGCTCACCTCCTCCTGCCTAACTTCACAGGAAAATCTTTTAGAGTCACTGGAACACAAGGGTGTGTGATACACACGTGTTATTTATAATATTGCCCTCTAGCACTATGTAAAAATGAAGCCTTAAGAGGCATTAAAATTCCCTCCATGTTTTTCTGTTTTCATTTTATTTACTTCAACTCAGGATCATCATGTGACTAAGATGATTAGGTTCAAAAAAGAAGGGAAAATGGTACTGTGGGTTCATGTTTCATGTTGTGTATCTGGCTTAATTGGTCATTTCAGCAGGGATAATATGTATATTGGAAAATTCAAATGCATCAGGCAGTCACAAGTAATCGCTATTCTCTTGGTATTTAAGTAAAGTTATTAAATAGAAGTCATCATATATCGCTTTAGCTGCCAATAGTATTTTCTTTAAAGGAAAATGATCAGTTGAAGTGGCACCAGGATTATTTAAATTCAGCTCATTTACAGTTTTAATGTAGTTCTGCCAATGTTTTCTATTCCTGACAGTCCCATGAGCCATTGGCATCTTGACAATTATAGTAGCCAATCTCTCTACCTGTGTATCCGCAGGAAATTGGCAGGAGTGTGAATTTAGGAGTTGTATGGTGCCATTTTGTCAGGGAAAATACAACAACAGCAGCTCCAGGAAGTAGGTAAAATAATCTCTCAAAAGGCAGAAAGGGATATCAAGTTCCCCTTTTTGGTTTTTATTACACCCCCTGATTTTTTTCCTTTTCAAAATTTGGATAACATACAAGCTTTGATATATCTAGGTTTTTAATCCTGCCAAGAAAACATTGTATTTTTGAGATTATCAAGCAGATGGCACTGCTTGTGATTTTCAGAAAAAAGAAAAGAAAAAAAATTAAACCACAGAGCTGATGAGAAGACCCTAGAGGACTCAGAGTCTGTAAGTGAACACATTGTTTCCTTTGGTTTGAGTTTTTCCTTTCATGAGGAAAACTTTAAGATATACAAAAAGAGTTTTTTATGGCTTGAGGCTCTTATATTGCTAATGACTTTTGGCAGTGTGTTGTAGCTTATTTAATCCAACTAAATTTGATTATTCATGTCAGTAACAAGACAAACTAGTAGACAAAGGAAAATTTTTCAGCCACTGGTTCGTATTAATGTCTGAAAATTCAGTTGTCTAGAAAAGAAGAGATAGGTGTAGAAGAGAAGCCAGAGAGATATAATTCTAATCCAGGCTATTTGAATTAGTCCATGGAGAAAGTATTGCTTGTGGGAACAATTAATGTTAATTCTTTAAAAGGAGGATAAAAACTTGTCAGTGGAGTACACACTACTCATCAAAATAAGTCTCAAACTATGTTATCAAACATGTCCAGCCCACTTCACACACACACACACACACACACACGCACGCACGCACGCACACCCCTATGCTGCAGTTATATGAATCTTTGATGTTTCCTATGTAAAAAGATAATAAAAATCTCAGGATTTTTATCCCCAAGTCCTTATGCAAAAGGGAAGACAAAGCCCTCAGACACCTGGGAAGGGCTGGCCCCACAGATCATCCATCAAGGAAGCTCTTTGCTGGCCTTTCATAGGACATGCAAATTGTAACTTCAGGCCTGCAGGCTGTGTCGCACTCCCAAAACTAAAGTCTGTTTGATTCCACACTAATAATGAACTACAATTTTATCTTCACAGGCACAGAACAGAGGCAATACCGGATCAGACATTCTTCCACCCACTCAGGGATAGCTACATAACTGATGCTTCTTCACACATTTTTTCTCTTTTAATATTCACCTTATCTTATGTAAAATATAGATTTGTCCTGGGTTTCATATGAATGTAACTATTTTGTCTCACCATACACCCTGCCCCTGCCTCTTTTTTCTTCCTGTATGCCCTACTCCCCTTTAAATACTGAAAATTCCAAATTCCCCTTCAGAAAAACGGCCACAGATTTATCTGTAGTTTGTGTCTTTCCCAGGTACATCCACAACTTTAGCTTAGTAAACATCCATTGACTGAGATCTTTTGTTTCAGTCACTTATTTTGGGTTGACACCTAAATGTAACACATTTTCTCTTTCCTGCTTCTGCTTCTAGAACTGACAAACTTCACTGAGCTGACAAACTTCTTCTTATCTTTCAAAATGCAGCAAAAAATCCTCGCTTTTCTGTGAAGTCCTCCAGAATATTCTCAGTGTCCCATAACGATTTGTATACCCTCTTAATTCAGTGTCCCTCAGCCTTCTTTGCACATTAGTAACCCTGGGATCTGGCACAATCCTGCTAGTAACTGTGGTTCGGTGGGGTTCTATATAAGAAGTGGTGTGGGATGGGGGGCGACAATGGTTCTCTTCCTTGAAGTTGAAATGTCTAGGGTATGAGTATAATTTGAAACACCCACAGCTCCTCTGTCCCACTCCCACCCCATCGTCAATTCTGACATATCCACCTGCGATTCCATGTCCAATCACTGCTCCAATTGTTACTCTTGTCATAGCATCTTGTGAATGTTTGTTTCCACCTCTGTCTCTTACACTAGATGGTATTATTCATCCCTGTAGTCATTGTGCTCTTTCCCCTCAGGGCTGTCTCTCGCACACAGGAGGTGCTCAATAAATGTTAGTTTAAAGAACAAATCAGTGAATGAATGAGTAAATGGCTGAATAAAGGAATGATTTCTGGGACACCATAGGTTATCATCCATAATTGGTGAAGAAATAAACCAAAGCATTGTTTCATTATCATACAGGGAATGGTCTGGACAGCTCTAATCTGTCAGTAGCCACCAGCCATGTGCAGCTATTGAGCGCCCGAAATGTGAATAATCTGAATGGAGTTGTGCTGTAAGTGTAACACTTCACACTAGAATTACAAGACTTGGTGGGAAAAATGCAAAATGTCTTGATTTTTATTTTGATTACACGTTAAAATTATATTTTGATACATTGAGTTAAAGTATATTGGTAAAATTAACTTTACCTGTTTCTTTTTACTTTTTTAAAGTGGTTGGTTTAAAAAAAAAACCTTAAATTACATATGGAGCTCACATTTGTGGTATGCATTATATTTCTCTTGGATAGTGCTGGTCTTAAGAAATGAGGCTAAGGTCTTGAATGGCTGAGTCTAATTATAGCCCACCCAGATGAAAGTCTTAGAGCAGGAAAAGGAAGGAAGCTGATATGCACTTATCTCCTTAAAGCATCAACAGTAATCTTTTAATCAGTAGTGATTTTCCAGTACTTTCCAGGTATCTAGTCTAATCCACACTTTTCACTGAACCCTTTATCCCATTCCGTTAGGTATTAGTTGTGTGCACCCTTCATCCCAACTGCTAGGCTGTGTTAGCTTCACCCTTAAAGTCCTTCACCTACTAATAATTTTCCTCTACCAGGACAACCTGGGTGCTACCTGAGCTGGAAAGTCTTCCTATTCCTTACCCACCAATATCTTAATGAGGCACCCCTCTTATGGGTTCCCATAGCTCTCATCATAGCATTTTTCATATTATATTACAGTAATTTGCTGTGTGTCTCAATAACTAGCCTATAAACTCTTTTTTTTTTTTTTTTTTTTTTGAGACAGAGTCTCACTCTCTTGCCTGGGGCGAGTGCTGTGGTGTCAGCCTAGCTCACAGCAACCTCAAACTCCTGGGCTCAAGCGATCCTCCTGCCTCAGCCTCCCAGGTAGCTGGGACTACAGGCATGCGCCACCATGCCCGGCTAATTTTTTTTTTTTCTATTTTTAGTTTTTTGGCCAATTTATTTCTATTTTTAGTAGAGATGGGGTCTAACTCTTGCTCAGGCTGGTCTTGAACTCCTGAGCTCAGAACTATCCGCCCGCCTCGGCCTCCCAGAGTGCTAGGATTACAGGCATGAGCCACCACGCCCGGCCAACCTATAAACTCTTTGATGGAGTGACTGCCACAATCAAGGTTTAAATTTTGCAGACGAAGAGAATGAATGAGTTCAGTGAATGTAATTTGCTCATAAATTTCCAGCAAATACCTGACCTAGAGAAGTCATACTTCTTAAAGGATATAGAATATCTGATGTAAAGAAAATATATCAAAGCCCTACCTGGAATCAAGCTTGATGACTAAAGTCTACCTAATCCTCAAAGAACATTGTGTTAGGACCCACCTTCTGCAAAAGGTTTACAGTTTATTATGGAAACATTATTGCTAAAAAATATTGGATTCATTTTCACTGTCAGGAGTGCTCATTCCTGTGTTAACTTCAGGAGCCTGTGTATATTTGGATTTGTCTCAACATCATATGAGAGTTCCCGTGGTGTCAAGAATTGAGCACTGGACAATTGAGAGAGAGAGAGAGAAAGAGAGACAGCACACCCAGATTTGGAGCCCCAGTCCTCTAAGTGCAGCCTATTGCACATTCAGACAGAAATTAGACTTTTGAAGACAGATATTTGTTAGAGATTCTTCTAACAATTTTTTCTTCACTCAGGACACCTGAATTTTAATTCTCATACTCACTTCTGGCCCTCCTAAATTTGGCATGCTTATTTGATTACTAAAATGATTCATTAACTTGAAACTTTTTGATGGCAACAAAAAAGATTGGTTAAAAAATGACAAAGCATTTAGGTTATAAGTAAAACCCCAAAATGATTTACCATTTATTCTTATACTCAGTGAACTAAAAAAGATATGGCTATACCTGCCTCACTAAGACAGAGCTAATAAGTTTTGACCACTGAGGCTAAGAAAATAGTTCTAGGCTTGTCTGTTCCCTCCTTGTGTAACTTACCTTTTTCTAGTCCCACACAGTCTAATCTGTGCGAGGCCATTCTCGTCTTAATTCAGGGACCTTATCAAAGATCACAGATAGTTCTTGGATTTTGCTTAGAAACTTTTTCAAAGCTTGAATTTAAAGAACCAAGTTCTCTCAGTGTATTTCTACAGGAGGTGAAAACTCACTTCAACTTGCTCTAGAAATGGCTGCTTGCCTTTACTGGGAATTTAATGGCTGTGTGATGCTGCAGCTCTCCGATTTTCTCACTGGAGAGTCTCTCTCATTTATATTCTCTCTCTCTTTCTCTCTCTCTCTCTCCATATGAGGACATAGTAAGCAAGTGCCATCTACAAGCCAGGAAGAGAGCCCTCACCAGAAGCTGTCCATACTGGCACCCTGGTCTCAAACTTCCAGTCTCCAGAACTGTGAGAACATAAATTTCTATTGTTTAAACCACCCAGTCTAGGGTATTTTATTATGGCAGCCCAAGTAGATTAATATAAAAGCTCATATTTGCTGAAGTTCAGCCTAAATTTTAGCCCTTGGCCATCCAAACAGAAGAATAGCTATGCTACCAAGATTTAACTATGTTATTTTACTTCCTTTATGATTGATGGCATAGATTTCTAATTTGGGGTCTACCAATGAATTTTAAGGGATCACTCTGAGTTGTATTAGAATTGCATATGTGTATATTTTTCTGAGGAGAGGATTATCGCATTTATCAACTTCTCAGAATGAGTCTGTGATCCAAACATAGTTTTTTTAAAAATTGCTCTATTGGAACTCCATTGGGAAACCCAAAGGTTATAAACCAAATATTAGGAATCTTGGACTTCTGCTCATCAGAGACATGACTAGGCATCAATAAATCAAGCATAAATATTTACATCCTTCTATTTGTTTTTTTTCCCCCTATACTAAGGTAATAATAGTCTTAACTTTGAGTTAATCTCTACATTTTGTACCTTTCTTCAAGAAAACTACTAAAAACAGATATGAAAGCTATGTAAAACATGAGAGCTAAGAAAAAAGCCCTAGAACAAACAATGATTGTGAAACCATTTTGAATCAGATTTGAGTGGATTAATATTGAGCTATAGGAAGCTCTTCTTAGAAAAGCTCACTTGAACATCAAGGTAAACATTTCCTCTCCCATTAATTCACATGCTTTCAACTCTTCCCTATCAAGATAGTTTCCCTGGCAAAAGGAAATCTGTTGAAAACAACAAGGGGGAACAAGCACTCCCTATATTAACAAGCTAACAAGAGTGCATTCATTTCTAGCCACAGGACTCCCTCGTACATCAGTCTCCAACTCTGAAAATAGCTTGTTGGTACTCTAGGAAGATGAGGCTGGATATCACCACCAGATATGTTCAGAAGGATAATTGTGCTTGTCCAAGCTATCTGTCAGCCATCACCATTACTATGACCATTACAAAGGTTACTAAGACAAGAATCTGCTAAATGCTTTTATTTTCAAAAGCAGGTAACCACCTCTTTCACCACCTTACAGGATTTTCAACAAAATTCTTTATATATATACAGAACTAGCATTTTCTTGTACAGAACAGTATTATGTCCATGTATTGATGAAACAAACAAGGTTTTAGAGGTAGGATCTCATTAACAAACAATTTTTTCAATAGTTTATAGAGCATTTCCCCAAAATATTTCATAGTTTTTATTACTCCATAAGGAATTAATTTTGTCCATCAGTTGGAAAAATTACCTTATTTTGTGGTTTCACTTTCTTGAGCAGTGGGAGAGTTGTGAATAAAACAGAAATATTCTCAAATTTTCCTAAATTTTTACTTTTGAGTCCATTTACC
>RJWJ010040045.1:0-13984 GCA_004363605.1 Indri indri | reverse complement strand
TGCCTGGCTAATTTTTTCTATATGTATTTTTTTAGTTGTCCAGATAATTTCTTTCTATTTTTAGTAGAGACAGGGTCTCACTCTTGCTCAGGCTGGTCTCGAACTCCTGACCTTGAGCGATCCGCCCCCCTCGGCCTCCCAGAGTGCTAGGATTAAAGGCGTGAGCCACCGCGCCCGGCCATTAATGGGATATTGAGAGGATTAGAGAAGATATATGAATCTGTTTCTTCAACTGAAACCTGGCAGGGTTGACCCCTTGATCTCTAAACCTCTGACTTAGATTCCATAGCTTGAGGTTTATAACATGATATTACATTTCTTTCTGTGTGAAGTCTTTTTTTTAAAAGAACCTTTTGCAGCATGCCTGTTATGGAATTTAGGAATTCTGCCTTTGAAAATAGCTCACACATTCTTTTTTTCTAATCGCAGTTTTTCCACTACTCCCAAGGGCAAGTGTACCTGGGGAATTACCCACCGTTTAAGGACAGAATCAGCTGGGCTGGAGACCTGGACAAGAAAGATGCATCAATCAACATAGAAAATATGCAGTTTATACACAATGGCACCTATATCTGTGATGTCAAAAACCCTCCCGACATTGTTGTGCAGCCTGGGCACATTAGGCTGTACGTCGTAGAAAAAGGTACTTCTTGAGTATTTTTGCAGTAATGATGCAATCTCCCTTATCTTGTGTTTAGTTGGAGAACAAGAGATCCATTTCAAGGTGTGTTTGAAGGTGGTATTTTTGCCTTACAGTTGGGGAACTGTTGCTCATTCCAACCAAAGCGGCTGATTTCTTCATTTTTATTCCTGCTGTCTAGAGCCTATGGTTCTGATTTCAGGCCTATTAGTTTTTTAGTGTAATTAGAAGAAAAACCAAAGTTATTATGGTTGGATATGGTGGGCAGTGGGAAAGGAGGAGATTAATACTGTTTTATATTCTGTTTTGACGTTTCCAAAACACTATGGTGATTTCTTCTTTTTTTGAGAACAAGCAGGAAATGCAGGTTCTTGGTGTCTCATTTTGAGACAAAGTGTGCTTTGTTAGAGAGTAGATTGAGGTACATTCACATCACTTTTTCTTTGATTTTAGAGCATTGAGAGAGATTGTAGATGTAGAAATGCTTAGTTCTGTAGTTCATTCCTATTTATCTAATATGTGTATGTCATCAGGTAGATACTAGGATCTCATAATTTGGATAATAAAAGACAGCATGGTAACTGTTAAAGGAAGACACTTGCTTATTAATTTAATGAAATTCCATTTTTTCCTCTCTGTAGCAATTTACCTTAAAACTATTTTGTTCTTTCTCTCTAGAGAGTTTGCCCGTGTTTCCAGTTGGGGTAGTGGTGGGTATAGTTACTGCTGTGGTCGTAGGTCTCACTCTGCTCATCAGCATGATTCTGGCTGTCCTCTATAGAAGGAAAAACTCTAAACGGGATTACACTGGGTAAGAAACACTTTTTCAGGAGAGGGGTGGAGGGAAGGAATCAGGGTTTATAAAAACTTATGTATTTTTATGGGAAAAGGATTGTGAAGAATTAACTACTGTTTGCTTTCATGTCAGAGTCAGGCTGTCTCCTTAGGAGGTGTTCTGACATGGGCAAGCAGAAATCAGTGGCCTGCTATTAAATGTGGAATGTGATACTAATCCCTGTTCTACAGATTCCTTTTTAGGTTTGGTGAAATGAACTGCTCAGCAGTCTGTGCTCTGTATTTCAGTACTATCCACTCTGAAATTAGTATTCTTAAGCTACAGGCATCACTTACCCAATTTAAGAGTTTAATTTTAATTTCTTGGCAATAATCTCATGAGTCTTTTTTTTTTTTTTTTAGTTGGGTAAACATAAAACCCTAATCAAGAAGTTGTGAGCTGGGCGTGGTGGTGCATGCCTGTAGTTCGAACTACTCAGAGGCTGAGGCAGGAGGATTGCCTGAGCCCAGGAGTTTGAGTCCAGCCTGGGCAATATAGTGACACCTCATCTATTTAAAAAAAAAAAAAAAAAAGTGGCCGAGCACCACGGCTCACACCTGTAATCCTAGCACTCTGGGAGGCCAAGGCAGGAGGATTGCTTGAGGTGAGGAATTCGAGACCAGCCTGAGCAGGAATGAGACCACCATCTCTACTAAAAATAGAAAAAATTAAATGGGCATGATGGCGCAAGCCTGTAGTCCCAGCTGCTCGGGAGGCTGATGCAGAAGGCTTGCTTAAGCCCAGGAGTCTGAGGTTGCTGTGAGCTAGGCTGATGCCACGGCACTCTAGCCCGGGCAATAGAGTGGACCCTGTCTCAAAAATAAAAAAAGGAATTTGTGCTAATAAACTGCCACCCTCAACCCTATGTAATGATATACCAGCGATAAAGAAAAGTAGACTTTCTGTTTATGGCTTCTCAAAAGGAACATATTTGAGCATAGGGTGTATGTCTAATTGAAGGACCTTCTCTTTTTCCTACTCCAGCAGGAAAGCTAACCCATATAAGCTATGTAAACTCACGTGGTAAGACTGGAAATGAAGGCTGGCTTCAAGTTGATGTAGCACGAGCAGTGTTGCAGATGCACAGACCTAACTTTAACCATCTTGAAGGGACTGTGATTTGAGAGGATTGCATGCCCTGAACTCTCTTGCTGGTGGATGGCGGGAACCTCTATCTATGGCTCTGCTGATCTAGAGTGTTTAGGAGTGCTGTGTTTTAACAAGTTTGTTCAAATTCAGATGTTGATATTACTTGCTTGGAATGCTTCTGTTCTGCTGACTGTATCTGCCCCCTTGCATGGTGAGTGTTTTACAATTAAGTATAGGCGGGTTGTTGGTTTACAACATGAGACTAATCCAGGGTAGTAACCTGCCGGTCTTTGTAGTTCTTGCTTTTGGGTTAATAAAGGGGCAGGAAAGTGTTCCTTAGAATCCTGATCCTGCATGGCATCATGAATGCTGCTATTCTTCTTACTTTGGTTTTTTCCTCTTCCCCTGCCTTTTCTGCCTTGGTGTGCTGGGATCAGATCCTGCTTATCTTCCACTTCTTAAGAAAAGCTGACATAGAAGACACATTGGGACTATAACGGGGCTGGGTCTCCTCTTCCACTCCCACTAGACACATGGTAACTAATCACATTGCCCGTTGCTGTTAATATTCATGTGTACGTATTCAGCCCATCTGAATACGTTGTCGACAGCTAACCAGCTAGCTCTGAGCTAACCCGACAGCTGTTACGGTTTGTCCACAAATATGTCACGTGTTTGTATTAGAAACATGTTGAGCATACCATCCGGATGAAATCGAGTTGTCAAGTTACATAGAGGTTTTATGATCATCTGAATGTGTGTGCTCTTCATGTAAAACACCTGTGTGTGTGTGTGTGTGTGTGTTAGTTTTCTTCTTCATACGTGAATTGTATTATCAATGATTGAGGCCCTCTTTGTGACAGAATAATCAAACCATTTTGGTTCAGAGCATGTAGCCTTCCATTTCAAAGAAGGCACAGTTTGCAGAATGCATGGTATGCTTTGGTCTTCGTAATGACGCTTTAAATGTGATCCTCACCAAACTCCTAAGTTTTTTGAAAAATGTGAAGGATTTAAGCCGTCCCGATGACACATCTCATTAGGAAATCCCTAATGAGATACTTCCTGGCATTCACTTTCCCCGATTTATGAGCCAGTGCTTGTTGTAAAAGTCCCCTAGACCCCTGAAAAAAGTTCAGTCTGTGTGACATGGCATTCCATAGTTTCTCATCATTCACAACTTCCTGGGGTTTTGGGGTTTGGTTGTGGTATTGGTAGGAAATAAAATATGGAGAGAACAAGACAAGCCAGGACTACGAACGAGCCTGGATGTATGTCTGTAATTTTTTAAATACATTCAGAAGAGACTTGCCTTTGATGATAACAAAAGCAAATTGCCATAAGCCATCAAGAAGGAATTGTATAGTTTTCTCCTTTAAGCCTTTATCCCAAAGGAGAGTTGGTAGCAGAGGGAAAAGACAAAGCAGCAAAAAGGATCAGAGTGTATCGTGACCAGAACTGCAGTGTCATTGTCGTAAACAAGGGTGAGGAGGTTGTACCATACCGGCTTCTGTGCCTCCCTCACTGACGGGAGAATGTGTGAGTGTCAGGGATAGAAAGTGGTTTTAAGCTATGCGATCGTTCTGATGCCCATTGTTCTTCGTCCTTTGTTTTTATACATCTGCTGCTTCATCTTGCCATCACTTGCATTTGTATGTTTTTGTTTCTGTTTACTTTAATTTTTTTTTTTTTTACACTTGTTCTCCAAATTGTCAATTCATCAGCTGCAGTACATCAGAAAGTTTGTCACCAGTTAAGCAGGCTCCACGGAAGTCCCCCTCCGACACAGAAGATATAGTAAAGAGTTTGCCTTCTGCATCTCACCAGGTAATGGCGCCCCATAGGCTGTGCTCTGTCACCTCCCTTGGTGTGGGAAGTAATTCTGAGCTGTGAGAGAGAGAGAGATAGGCAGGCAGACAGACAGACAGAGACAGAGAAAGGGAGGGAGAGGGGAATTAAAGGGCTGGTCTAGGAAGACCACAAGAAAATGTGTGGAGAAGAATCTGACCTGAGTAAAGGTTTCTACAAAACCACCACTAACATGAATTGTTGACTCATAATATGGCACCTTTGGCCTAAGTAGAATTAGAAAATGGCTTTGTCAAATGTAAAAGATTCTTCTTTAATTTCCCAGGGAAAGAAATCTAATGAACTAGAAATCTAATGTACTGAGGCACCCTGTAGACAAGAAATTAGCAGGGAAAAGTTGATATTCTTGGTATTGATAATAAAACAAAAATTATTTTATGTGGATTCTTTAGAAAAAATGGAAAGTGAGCATGTGTCTGAATAATAGGCTTGATAAGGAATGGTTTTGGTTTCCACTTCTAGTAGAAAGTATAGAAGAGAAATAATTTTTATTTGGAATTTAGCATAGCATCTAGCATGGCGTATTTTGGCTATGCTATTTTAACTATAATTGTGGCAAGGCAGAAATTCCATAGCTTAGTACCGATTTGATTGTTCTTGGGTAGAAAGCATCCTGAGGAATTTGACCCATCCCTCATCATCCTGAGTAGAATGGATTTGAGAGGAAGTAAAGAGATTAACAGTGTTTCGTGGAGAAGTACCCATTGTCTTACTCCACAGTTGTTCTGTGTAGTGAGGAAACCGTTATACCAATGAGGAAACTAAGGCATTGTGATACTACATTTCTAAAAGCACACACTCAGTGACAGAACTGGGGCTAGAACCCAGGTGTGTAGATAGCGTGTGTTCTGCCACAGCGTCAGGCTCGTTACCTGTTCCCATTCTGTCTGTCTGATATACCTCCAATACCTGAGTCCACTCGTTTGGATGTGAATGGGAATAGGGTTGTGAATGAAGGCATGGGAGTTACAAACAGACATGACATCTAAAGAGGCCTTGGAACATTTTCCTTCTGTCCTTGAAGTGCTCTCAGAGTTGCTGTTTTGCTGAAAACAAACTAGAAAAAAGACACAATGGTTTTCAAGATATTGGAAAACAGATTACGCAGCACTGTGACCCCTGAGAGGAAGGAAACAAGCAACGCGAGCCCTGTGATTGCCCCCACTTACTGCCTTGAGACAGTTTCCACGCTGCAGCGCAGGGAGGGAAAATGGAAACAGAGCCCAGCTGTTTCACTGAGTTGAGGAGGCAGAAATGAGAGTTTGAAAAGGTCAGGGTGGCTAGAATTTGTGAGGCACAGTACCAGAGAAGAAACTACAGAGAGAGAGCTTGCACGCACACTTCAGAGATCTGGAGTGGGGCCCCTGGAGCCTTTGTCTGAGTACAGATTTATACATGGGTAGGAGAAAACTCTCTGAGACCAGGGAAAGAACTACCTGAAAAGCAGTAGGTTGCACAATGCCCAGAGCTCACACAGGCCTGGGAATGGTTTGTGTTCCTAAAAGCCAGAGTAAAGAGACTCATAATATATAGGGTATTGGTTAGGGTGCTCAGAATGATCATGCCTTAGTGTGGGGCTAAATTAGCACCACAGTAAAGGATGCTATAGACCTGCCATAACAAAGCTTGAAAGGAAGCCTTTAAAGAATCAAACTAACCTAAAAGTAATTTAGCTGCATTCTGCAACAAAATCCAATACTATTTATAAGAATACAACAAAATTCAGCATCAGACAATGTAAAAATTTATAATGTCTGGCACCCATCAAAAATTACCAGGTATACAAAGAAGCAGAAAAATAAGACACATAAGCCGGGTGTAGTGGTGAACACCTGTAGTCCCAGCCCCTTGGGAGACTGAGGTGGGAGGATCACCTGAGCCCAGGAGTTTGAGACCCGCCTGAGCAACATAGTGAGACTCTGTCTCTAAAAAAAGACGTATAACCAGGAGAAATCAATCAATAAAAACAAACCCAGAAATGAAAGAGATGAGGGGATTAATAAGCAAGAACGTTAAAACAAGTATTATAAATCTTATTGGTAAACTTCAGGATGTAAAGGAAAGCTGGAATATAATCAAGAAAGAAATAGATATATAAAACAAACCAAAATGGAACTTATGGAAATTAAAAAAAAAGTGGATAGCATTCACAAGTTAGATACTGCAGAAGCAAAGATCAGTAAACTTGAAGGCATACCAACAGAAACTACCCAAAATGAAGCAGGAAGAGAGAGAAAGTCTGGGGGGTAATGACAGAGTTTTATTGAGCCAGTGAACAATATCAAGCAATATAATTAAAGTCTAAGAAGGAAAGGGAAGAGAGAAAAAAATTTAGAGAAATCGTGAAATTTTTAATTAATTTGGTGAAAAACATAAACCCACAAATCCAAGAAGTTCAATAAACTCTAAGTAGAGAAACTAAGAAAAGCACCCTAAGCCACATCGTGATCAAATTGCTTAAGACCAGTAATAAAGAGAAAATCTTAAAAGTTGTCAGAAAAAAAGAGACACGATGATAGAGGAACAAATACAGGAGCGACATCAGCCTTGTCTTCGGAAACCATAAGGCCAGAAGACGGCGGAACCAGCACTTTTAAACTGCTGGAGAAAAAGCCAATCAACTCAGAATTTTGTACTTAGCAAAAATATTTTTCAAATATGAAAACAAATAGGCAAAAAAGCTGAGAGAATTTATCACCAGCAGACATGCCGTATGAGAAATGTCAGAGGACGTTTTTCAAGTAAAAGGGACACCAGATGGAAATTTAGATGTATACACAGGAGGAAGAGCACTGGAAATGACAAATAAGTATAAGATATAAAAGACTTTTTTTTCTTATTTTTAAAATACCTTCAAAAGTAATTGACTATTTAAAGCAAAAATAATGACAGCACTTTATGGGGTTATAAAATATAGAAGTAAAATGTATGACAACAGTAGCACAAAGGATGGGGTGGAAAGGATGGAAGAATACTGTTGTAAACTCCTTACGTTATCTGTGAAATTGTCATTTGAAGGTAGATTGTGGTAATTTAAAGATATATACTGCAAAGCCTAGGGCAAACACTGGGGGAAGAAAAGAGATATAGCTAATAAGCCAACTAAGGAGCTATAATAGAATCACAAAAAAATACTCAGAAGTGAGCAGAAGAAAAGGAAGGGAAAATGAACAAACGATAGGTGGAGCAGGAGGGGGGGAAAGGGCAACATACGTAACCTAAACATCTGTACCCCCATAATATGCTGAAATAAAAAAAAAAAGATAGGTGGGACAAATAGAAAACATAGTGAAGTGGTGGATTTCAACTCAACCGTGTTGATGATTACATTAAATATAAATGAGCTGAGCACTCCAATTGAAAGGTATAGCTAGATTGGATAGAAAAGCAAGACCCAGTTATATGCTGTCTGTAAAAAACCACTTTAAATACAAAGATCCTAATAATTTAAAAATAAAATTGAATTGAAAGCAGGGTCTTGAAGCGCTGTTTGTACATCAGTGTTCATAGCAGTGTTATTCACAATAGCCAAAATGTGGAAGCAACCCAAGTGTCCATCAGTATATGAATGAATAAACAAAATGTGGTATATATGTACACAATGGAATATTATTCAATCTTAAAAGGAAGGAAATTCTGACACATGCTACAACTTGGATGAACCTGGAGGATATTGTGCTAAGTGAAATAAGCCAATCACAAAAAGACATACGGTATGACTCCATTAATATGCCATGCTTAGAGTAGTCAAATTCATAGAGGCAGAAAGTAGAGTGGTGGTTGTTGGGGGAAGGGAAGAATGAGGAGTTGTTTAATGGGTACAGGGTTTCAGTTTTGCAAGATAAAAAAATTCTCGAGACGGTTGCACAACGATGCGAATGTACTCGACACTACTGAACTATACACTTAAAGTGGTTAAGATGATAAATTTTATGTTATGTATATGTTATCACAATATTTTTAAAATAAAAAGATGGAAAATGATATGCTGTGTTAACACTAATCAAAAGAACTCTGAATAGTTATGGTATCAAAGTAGGCTTCAGAATAAGAAATATAACCAGGGATAAAGAGGAGCTTTCCACGATGATAAAGTGATGTATTCATAAAGAAGACATAATCCTAAATGTTTATACTTCTAATAATAGAACCTGAAAATAAATGAAGTAAAAACTGAGAGATTTGAAAGGAGAAATAGACATATTCACAATTATTGTTGGAGGTTTCAACATTTCTCTCTCAGCAAGTTTACAAAAACAAGTTTACAAAAAATCAGAAAGGATACAGAAGACTTGAACAACACTGAAACCAACTTGACCTAACGGACGTTTATACAACACTACTTCCATCAAGAGAATTCTCATTCTTTTCAAGTGCACACGAAACACTTACCAAATGTAGGCCATATTCTGGGCATAAAACAATTCTCATTAAATTTTAAAAGGATTAGAATAATTCAGAGTGTGTTGTCTGGCCACAGCAGAATTAAACAAATCAATAGAAAGATACCTGGAAGGTCTCAAATATTTGGAAATTAAACAAATAGCCCATTAGTAAAACAAGAAGTCACAAGAAAAGTTAGAAAATATTTTGAACTGAGTGAAAATAATAACACAACATTTCAAAATTTGTGAGGTACAGCTAAGGTAGTGCTTTGAGGATTTGTAGCATTAACTGTTTATATTAGGAAAAAAATAAAGTTATAGAATTGATGATCTAGGCTTCTATCTGAAGAAACTAAAAAAAGAAGAGCGAATTAAGCCCAACATAAGCAGATAGAAGGAAATATTACTAATAAAGACAGGCGCTGTTGAAAAATGAGCTGACGTTCTCATTCCTCTGTAGGTAATCTGCCTCTTCCCTTTGGCTCTGTGCCTTTGGTATTCTGCATTTTATCTAGTACTTATTTATCAATTACTCCTTGTTACTCATGCTTGAAATTTCACTGGACGAAATTTCTGTATCAGAAGGTTCATGTATTTAATAAATTCTAGAAAATTCCCAGTCACAATCTCTTTGAATTTTTCCTTTCTCCATTTTATCTATTTATCTTTTTATGGAAGTCTAATTAGATATATATTAGACCTTCTCACTCTCTGTCTCTTAACCTCTGTTGCTTACTTTTTATCACATTGTCTCTGTGCTGTTTTCTGCATAATTTCTTCATCTGTCTTGGAATTCACTAACCATTTAGCTTTGTCTAGTCTGCTAATTCAATTTCATATTAGTGTCTCTGTTTGGCTCTTTTATAAAATATGCGATGCCTGGCTTGATGATGTTTTCTTTGAAAAAAAAAATAAGATATGCCTGGCTAATTTTGATAGTTGCTATGACTTCATTATATTTTCAGTATCTTATTTTTTATTTATTTAAGCATATTAAATATTTTTATTTTATACCTCAAAACTGATAATTCCAGTGTCTGTGGTCTTTATTGATTTGACTGCAGTTTCTATTTCTACAACTCTTGCTGGTGGTTTATTTTCTCATGTATTTTGTAATTTGATGACTGTGCTTATGTTTCTAGGCACTTTATGCAAATTGAGTCTTCATTTAAAATGTATTACTCATGAGAAGATTTGTATTTCTTCTGCCATGTGCCTTGGATACTACCAACCAAGGGCTTTATAAACTAAAATTTTGGCTTAGGGTCTTTGGAGTTATACAGCTAGTTTGAATTCCACCTCTAAATCTATATGACTATAGGGCTGTAGCTATGGATACCTGGGGGAGTGGGTCCTTTTTCTCTTTGTTGCTCAATGCAGGGCTAAGACCAAGAGATACTACGACCCCATTGTAGGCCAGAATCTTTTTCTGGTTTCCCTTTTGAAGATGTTGTCTTTGGGATTTTCCAGCTGTATTCTCAGCTCCCAATTACCACCTGGCTCAGGCCTGTCCCTGTACAAGTATAGCTTATTAAAATCCAGGTTTAATTTTTTTCACATCATGGCACAAACAGAAAGTGGCAATTTTACTGTAAAGTCTTCTCGAGAAATCTGGTTTGTCATGTGGCTGGAAACAAAAATGCTAGAGGGAGAAATGCAGCTTACAATTTGCATTCAGATCACAGCCTTGTATTTGTATACCCCCTTTTGTTAGGTCAGCTTCAGTTTCCCAGGCCTTCCACTTCGCTCCAGGTAGTAAACGAAAATAGCTTAAAATGTCAAATAATATGGTCAGTGAAAAAAGCAGCCCTCCTGCCCCATGCCTTTCTACTCTGAGATCCAATCCTCAGAGGCAAACACTCCGAATTATTTTAGCTGTTTCTTCTGGTATTCATCTTATTTCTAAAAAACTTTTATTATATTTCTATTTCTAGATTTTCAGTTTTAGATACTATCTATTGACTCCGTACTATGGAAAAACGAGAATTTATTAATTTTATCCCCAGCCCTTCGTTTCAACACACGATACGTACACATGTCTACACACGAGCGTCTTCCCAGTGTGGTCGTGTCATCATACTTAGGTACATTATTATTCAGTGTTACATGTACCTGTTTTTTTCACTGTCGTACCACGTTCAATTGCTTTCTTGTACAGTTTTATCTACCATGGAGCTAACATTTGCCTGTTTTTATTTGCTTATACATATTTATATTCCATCTCAAAACTCTTCAACAGAATTTAAAACCTCTGAGCACATTCAAACTTCACCTGTTCTGTTGGTTTCATTTCATTCTTGGAGACAGACGCGTGTTGAAATCGTCTGGCCTTCCTGTGCTCCAGGCTGCGCTCTGGCTGCCAGCCTCGGCCTGCCGTCACAAGGAGTGTTCTTTCTCTCTCTCTTCTTGGACCCCAGGTCCTCATTGTTCTTAGTTTATTCTCATATTATGATGGAATATATTCTGCATAACTTCTCGGGAAAGAATACACAGGAGGTCAACATTTTGAGACTTTGTGTAGTGGACAGAATAACTATTCCCCAGGGAGGACCACATCCTAATCTCTGGATTCTGCAGGATACGTTGCCTTACGTTTCAAAAGGGACTTTGCAGATGTGATTAAGTTGCCTTGAGATGGGAAGATATTCCCTCATTATCGGGGTGGGGCCGGTGTAATCGCAAAGGTCCTTGCAAGAGAGGCCGAATCCTGAGAGTCAGAGAGAGGTTGGAAGATGGAAGAAGAGTGTGGGTCCAGCAACGAGGGCAGCTTGCAGAAGCTGGAAAAGACAAGGAAACGGATCCTTCCCTAGAGCCCTCAGAAGGCACACAGCCACACTGACAGCTTGACTTTAGCCCAGTGAAACACATTTCAGACTTCTGACCTCCAAAACTGTAAGATAATACGTTTGTTTTTAGCATTTCTAAAATTGTGTTGATTCTCCTCCCTCAAACTTGATTGATAATCTGGTTGGATAGGATTTCCAACCAGGTTGGAAGTCATTTCCCTTCAGCATTTTGAAGCATTGCTGATTTTTCTAGCTTCCATGCTGTGGCTCAGAAGCCGATACTATTCTGATTCCTGCTCCTTTATGTAGGACCGGTTTTTTCCCTCCTCTTAGAATCTTTTTTTATCCCTGGTGTTCTGAAATGTCATAAAATTATAAGTCTTTATTCATCGTCCTAGATACTCAGTGGGCTCTTTCAACCTGAAAACTAGGTCCTTCAATTTTAAGGTATTTTCTTCCAGTGCTTTTTGGCAATTTTCCTTCTTCTATTTTCTTTCTTTTGGAAATTTCTATTAGGAATTGGACCACCTCCTAGATCGATCCTTTAGTTTTCTTATTTTTTCTATTTGGAAGTTTTTGTTCTGCTTTCTAGGAATTTCTACAACTGTATCTTCCAGCTTTCATTGGATATTTACTTTCTGCTATCATTTGTAAAAATTTTCAAGAGCTTTCTCTTATTTTCTGATTATAATATCCTATACTTGTTTCTATGGATGCATTGTCTTAACTGAACATAACATTTTTTCTTCTTTCTGTGCAATTTTTAAAAATATTTCCTTCTCTTACTTGTCCCTGAGGACAGGGAAACATGGGGATATCCACCTGTGCAAAGGGAGGGTGAACACCAGACACCAGAACCAAACTGGGGTTCTTCCAGCAGAGTAGAGCGGGAGGTTGGGTTGGAAAGGGTGTTAGGTGGGCACTGCCTAGAGTTTGTGGTGTTATGGTGTCGGGGAAAGATAAGTAAAAAATCTTTCTTGCAGGCGGGTATGGGAGGCTGAGGCAAGATGATTGCTTGAGGCCAGGAGTTCAAGACCAACCTGGGTGGCATAGTGAGACCCTGTCTCAAAATCTTTCTTTATAAAGCTTAGTTTTGACTGAGATTGCTGTGAAATAATTTTTGTATAAATATTTGATGAATAGTTGGTTTTCTAGATCCTGTTTTGGAAATGGTTAATGTTTTATACGGAAAAGTCAGGTTTTGTTTCTTTTTTTGAGAACAGTGATTGAACGGAATAGTTATGTATTTGTCAGCTATAATACATGTAGATGCAATAATGTTTCAAGAAGAAGCACATTATGTACATTTTCTCTTTAGTCTTCACAAGAGTCCTACAAGGTAGGTTCTTTTGTGGGCTCTGTTTTACACATGAAGAAACCGAAGCTTAGTTATGTTGAGTCACTTGATCAAGGTCAGCAGTCAGTGGCAGAGTTGGTATCAGACGCAGGTCTTTCTGGTTCTAAGGCACGGCTTATGCTGTGTTGTCTGTTCAGTTCTTTTCAACTCTGTTTCGATAGTCATTATTAGTCTCATTTATCTCAAAAAGAGTCATAATACATAGCTGTTTTTCACATTTATATTTTGCTTTTAAAAGAACAGTGAAATAAATATGAAAAAGGTGTTTTGTCAACAGTCGATGAGCGTATCGTAAAAGCAGATGTTCCCTGTTAGTGATACGATGCTAGGGTGTTGGGAGCGATGCCTTTAATGCCTGAAGGATCAGAGTCCAGTGCTGACGGGCCGCAGAGGCAGTGGAAAGTATGGTACGGACATAACTCAAGGACTCCTGAGCAGTTAATATGTATGCAGAGGCAGGGCCCTTTGCTCTTCTAGAACCCGTTCTTCCTGGACCTTCTCCCTACCTTCGCCAGTATGTTTTTATATTAGAGTAAATTTGATACAGGTGGTATTCAGAGGTAATTTTGTCTCTAGTTGTAACTAAAAAAATAGGCCTATGTCAAGCAGTTTGTTTCTTGAAACATTTTCAGTAGTTTAAGGCCTATTTGTGTGGAAAATAGTTGGGAAAAAGATATATCCATACACATTTTTCCCTTGATTGTTGTCATTCTTCGTGGAAAAGCCAAAAACAAAAAACAAAAAAAATCAAACAGGCGGTGTATGGGGAGGGTGAGTGCCAAGAGGTATAGTGAAAACGACTAGGTTAGGCCGGGCGCGGTGGCTCACGCCTGTAATCCTAGCACTCTGGGAGGCCGAGGCGGGCGGATCGCTCAAGGTCAGGAGTTCGAGACCAGCCAGAGCAAGAGCGAGACTCCGTCTCTACTAAAAATAGAAAGAAATGATCTGGACAACTAAATACATATATATATATATATATATATATATATATATATATATATATATATATATATATATAAAAAA
>RJWJ010040044.1:0-14160 GCA_004363605.1 Indri indri | reverse complement strand
CTAGCTCACAGCAACCTCAAACTCCTGGGCTCGAGCAATCCTACTGTCTCAGCCTCCCGAGTAGCTGGGACTACAGGCATGTGCCACCATGCCTGGCTAATTTTTTCTATATATATTTTCAGCTGTCCAATTAATTTCTTTCTATTTTTGGTAGAGACGGGGTCTCGCTCTTGCTCAGGCTGGTCTCGAACTCCTGAGCTCAGGACGATCCACCCACCTTGGCCTCCTTCTGACTTCTTAAAAGCAAAATGTCATGGATTAGAGTGAAGCACAGCTTCTGGCATCCACTGGAACAAGAATAATAAATCTACACTGTAAAAGACAGAACTTATAGTGTACACGTGGCATTTCTGAACTTGCTAAAATGTAAACTATGCAACTATTTAGGGGCCTTTTTAAAGACTTACTTACTATTGATTCAGTGAACCAAAGCTGATCTGTCTATCTTGTGAATACATATTTAGGGACTTTTAGCACATGGATTATTAACCCAATAGACCAAAACAGATCTGACTATCTTGTAAATACATATTTAGGGACTTTTTAACTTGCAGATTATTGCATTGATAAACCATTACAGCTCCCTTCAGAGCCATGATGGACAGCAAATGCTTCTTAGGAGATATTATAGTCAATGTGTCAATGTTATGGTGACTCCGGTGTGTTAGCGACCTCTATGAAATTTTAATGACACCCATATCTCACCATGACCTATCATCACTTTTCCTAAGAAAAATATTTGACCGGGTTTAAAATTTCCCCAGAGTGCTTCAAAAAAGTCTCAGAGGACCAGTCTACATTAAAAGACTCACAGCTTGAAATTTGTTCTCTTTAAAAAATGATGGCACTTGTTCTCTAATTAAAAATGATAAATGAGTTTAATTTTGTTTTTGAGGAAAAAAATGAAAGTGTAAAAATTTAAACAATGCACCCATCATAAGAGTCAGGGTGCTCCATGCCATTTGGAATTTCACTAAGGATTAAGCTTCTCCTCTTCTTTATTTTCAACTTTGTTCATTTTTTTTTTCCTAGAGCCAGCTAAAGGTTGAAATAAATCATAAATAGCCCTTAGCAAGTCAGAGGCAGACCTCAAACCCAGCCTCTACCAGAAATAATTTAAAGGGAAAGGCTTCGAGAAATACAGAGCTCTTTTGCCCAACTCCTAATAAAGATATGTTTGCTACCACCTGAGTGCAAGGAAGTTGTTGAATTTTCTGCAGCCTTTGCCATTAACTCTTGAAAGTCGCTGCTGACAGAGGAGACACAAATAAATAAGTGCAAAATTTTGATGGTATAAAACATCAGGTTAGCCAAGACAAACAAATAACTTAAGCAACATTTCTGTGCCTGTAGATTTTCATCACTTAGAAATGCTACTTGAAATCATTTTTACTTTTCCTTCTAAGATCAGGCTGAAGAAACCTATACAAAAGCCTGAATTAAGTACCCTTTATGTATTCAATGTTGTAAAAGGTAAGCAAAAAAAAAAAAAAAAAAATTAGAAGTATGTGAAGAGATATTAAAGGTGGAGAGAACAAATATGTGTCAGAGTTCTATGAACATAATAACTGAAAACCAGACTTGGGCCAGTGTCTATAAACAGCAGCGAGCATTTAGCATATTAATTAGCTTCCTCTTGGCAACCCTTATGGAAAGCATCAGTAAACCCTGTGCTATGCCTGCCGAGAAGTGCCATTTTGCAAAAGGTATTTCCTGGAGCTGGCTCCCTCCCAATATGTATAAAATATTTGTGAAAATTTAAGTATATGTAATTTCTCTTTTACATAAAGAAAAGAAAGTCATGAATCAAGGAGACTTTCATTCAAAAAATAACAAGACGAGGGTACTTATTAACTAGGTTCCAGTTATATTTTTTTTAGGAACTTCGTGATTTGTGAAGTCAACGTTGAGAAACATCTTTCTAGTATGTATATGAAGAGCTACATGGATCTTTCTACTAGACCCTTGTTTATGGTTGCATTGCGTTGCCTGCTTCATCGTGGGTGCCCAGTCAATATTTAATGAAGGAATAAATGCGGGTTCCCACGGCTGTCTGCATGGACCAGCTTATGAGGAGTTTAGTCCCTTGCCTCCTTTCTGTGCAAGGGGGTTGGAGAAGAACCTGAGACCACTACATGGTTACAGTAAATGCCCCCTCTCTTTCCAGCAGGCATTTGTTCATTGAGTCATGGGTTTTAATCTTAATGCCATTTTTGTTTTAGTTAAACACTTCTAAGGAAAAGGCCAAAATGATGAAAAACAGGGAGAAATAAGTGATGAGCTAGGAAAGTTTATGGTCTCCATGAAAATTTATCTCTACTGGTCATCATTTCATAAAATCATCGAATCTCATGCTTGATATAAATTTGACGTGTTCACTAGTCCACCCTTGTACCCACTTTATAACTTCTTCACCAAGGGATCGTTCAGCATACATGTGAACCCCTATAACAGATGGGGAGCTCAGCACCCCCACTAGCCAATTGACTCTGATGATCTCTGAAATTCAGAGAGATGAACCTATCAAAAAGTTTGAAAACCAATGATGGAAGGAACATGTTTGGGCATGAAACATATTTGATAAAGAGACTAAATATTATCTCTGCGTTGTGGTGGTTTGCAGAGAAAAGAGAAAATAGTGTATAAGTGTGTGAAAGGCTAGACTATTCAGAATTTTTTAACTCACTGGATGCTTTCTTCGTCTTTCGCCAGTTCTTTTTTTCCGCTTGTTAGTTACATTTTAGAATTATTAATGAAATATCTAAAATAATTTTATACCACTTACTCCTGGGGTCATAAAATCATCCATTTAAAAAAAATCACCATCATAAGTGTCCTTCCTTTGGGAAATTTACTGAATTGAAAACTGATCTAGATGAAGTGTGAAAATATTTTTATTACTTGAACATTAAAGACAAGATGGTATTCTGTCAGTCTGGAGCTGGTTCACTGAGGTGCTGTTAATGACATCACCATTTTCTCAAATGTATCAGATTAAAATCTTAAACATGGACGCCAAACCAGTGAGCTGTCTTATATCGGCGCTTGCATTTCCAGACTCTCCGTGGCACATTTCTCCTTTGTATCACCACCGCCTCTTCTTTGTTTCTAGCATTGCTCTGTGTCGAGGCTAGTTTTAGGCTCGTTTTTGGTCTCCTGTGTCCAGTCCCTCATCTCTGCAGGCCATCCTATTCACCACTGCCAGACCAAACCTCCTCAAGTGCACCTCCCATTGGATCACTCCCTATTTATCTCCTTGTATGATCTGTTCCTTGAATTAACTGTAAAATCCTCTGCCTGGCATTGCAGGTGCCTTGTTTTCTGTCACCACCCTACCTCTCCAGGCATGTTGGGATCAAACTCCCCAGCACGATCCTCAGATGTGTGCTTTCTTCCCTTTGTGCCTTTGCTCGTTGGTCTCTCTGCCTCTAGATGCTTTTCTGGCAATCTCTGCTATTGTTCAAAGACAGCTGCAAGCATCACTCTTTCAGAGGCATTCCAGGATGCCCACCTGTTGTGTGATGCCATCTTTCCCGCCACTGAACCCCCATATTACATTCTGTAAATTTTTTCTGTCCTTTAGAGTATGCCCCAGGTTATAGTCATTTAGGGACTTACCATTTTCTTCTAACTAGATTATCTTTCTTAACAGAAGTGACCACTTCTAATTATCTTCACATCACCAGGAGAGCCCAGCACATGTCCTGGCACACAGTGGGCCCTTGGCAGCATTTCTGTGTGTGATGAGTGAATAAATCATTGACTATTACTCTCACTGTTCTTATTTTATAAGTCTGAAAACAAGTACAACGTGTTAAATTGGGGAAAAGGAGAAGGCAGTTGACAGGAGCATAGCAATTCAAAATAAAGTGTGAAAGTGTTTTTCTCATAATATTTTAATTAATCTTGTAGTTAGAGTAAATGGATTTAGGAATGTACTTGTGCCAGATTGTAAAGGAAAAAAAGAAATCGAGATTTTTTTTGTTGCTATTTTGATGAGGACTATGTGTGTGTGTTACCACAAATGTGTAAACTGGCGACCCTGGTATAGACATGCTAATTTATGTAAATAAATAATGACTGAGATTCAGTTCTATTAGGATAACCATATATCCTGGTTTGCCCTGAAAGGTCTTGGCGTATGCCTCATGTTCCAGTGTAATTATGAATAGTACATTCATTCACTTTCAAAAATATCCTACTTGGGCAGCACATTGTGTAGTTGTCCTAGTTTTTATACTTTTTAAACCTCAATCAAGGCCAATACTTTGTAATCACATGTTAACTAATCCTAATATTCCAAGTAGAAATGACCCAGAATTTCTTAATTTGAATAGCCATGTTTATTAAATTGAATGATTTCCCTAAATTGTGAGATGCTGTTTTTTAAAAAAAGTCTTCCTTAAGAAGTGACTAGAAAGAAAATGCCACAAAGTTGAGAACAGTTATCAAAGTTATTGTAATTCTTTTAGATTTCTTACTGAAAGAAATGAGGTTAGTATTGCTGTTAATTTGTTCATGTAATTTTGTAAAACAAACGTGGAGCAAATCTGTCTTTCACCTCACTGATTGTAACAACACTAAACCTTATTTCATAAGAAAACAATGAAAAGCAAATTGAGCTTTCCAAGTTGGTTATTAAACAAGGTAACCGTGGACACATTTATTTTACTAGGAATCTAGATATAAAATGAAGATTCTTTACACTACATATATGAATTTTATGAAAATGCTGACATTCAATTTTTGTTTGAAGATACTTATGATACACGTTCAGAGGATTTCCTTGCATTACTTAAAGGTGTTTGTTAAAGGTTGTGTTTAAAGTGCATATTTGCATATCAAATCATATTATCCCAGTGACTTCGATTCTGTTTTCAAAGAAGTGTTTTTATAGTGGCAGAAAAAGGAGAGCTGCTTTTTCCAACATAAAGCAAATTGCATGTAAGGATTCCAGTGTTCCTTTCAGAGGCAATATAATTGAGTGGAAGGAAACCAAAGAGTCTGGTTCCAACTCTAGCTTCATCTCTTCAATGGACCACTTAACCTCTTGAATCCCAGCATCCTCACATATGAGCTCCATAGGGACAACCAGTGCTCGTTATGGAGGGATTGGTCAGCATCTAGTTCTCAGATATAGCTCACCTAAGCAAAGTGAGACAAATCCATGGTCAAATCCTTAAAAATTTTTACAAATATTTTAACATCTCAAATATATCAAATCATATTTTTGGGTTTTCATAGAGAGAGCACACACAGTCATGTAACCTCACCTTAGTCTGTGTCTAGTACCATATCGTACCATTGGGTAGCAAGTAGCACACCTTTCCATATAATCTCTGACTTTGGCTTTAGTGTTCAGGTAAAATGCAAATTACCAAGTTAACTCGTATACATTTGCCAGTTTGAAATGGAGGATACAGCCTGTACAAACTAGAAAATAAGTTATTTTATTTAAATACAGTACATATTTGTTTTTTTAATTTGAAAAATACAGAAAATAATCCGTTTGAATTTTTTTCCACCATATTATATTATCTCTGAAATGAATGGATGGAATCCTTTAAGGTGATATGTTTTATATTGGGATGACAATTCTCCTTCTTCTTCTTAAGGGCATAAGCTATTGGTAATGCTCTGGTTTGTAGTTACATGTTGAGTTTACCAGTATTCACCATGTATTAAGTAACTCAATCTAATGTAATCAAAGACAAATAAAAAAGAACCAGTACAGATGGTATGTCATAAGCCAGGGATTATGGCAAATCCGATCTATGCATTTGAGGTCCAAGATAAAATTATTAACTATTATCATCTGCAATTGTACCACTGCAATTGTACCACATGAGATAACCACAGTTAACATTTTCTATTTCCCTCTTTTATGTACATCATATTTATATAAGTGCAATTTTACCATTTTGTTGGATATTTACATTTTTTCCAGTTTTGTAAACTATCAAGAGCTATAGTGAACTGCTTTATACATGAGTCTTTATCTACATTTCAGAATTATCTCCACAAGAAACATTTTCCAAAGTAAAATTGTTGTGTCAATGCATATGAATAGTTTTCAGTTTCCTTTTTTTCCTTGTTGAGACAGGGTCTTACTGTGGTCGCCCTGGGTACAGTGCAGTGGTGTCATCATAGCTTATTGCAACCTCCATCTCCTGAGCAAAAGTGATCCTCTTGCCTCAGCCTCGAGAGTAGCTGGGACTACAGGCATGAGCCACCATGCCCAGCTGAGTTTTGTGTTTTTTTTTTCTTTTTGGTAGAGATGGGGTCTCACTCTTGCTCAGGCTGGTTCCGAACTCCTGACCTCAAGCAGACCTCCCGCCTCCACCTCCCAGAGTGCTAGGTTTACAGACATGAGCCACTGCACCTGGCCAGTATGAATAGCTTTTAACACTTTAGAGAAATATGTATTGACAAATTGCTTTCCAAAAAAAACATTTTATTAATTTATATTGTCACAGGCAATATGTTAGTCTCACTAGTATTCAGTGGTCTTATTTCTTTTATTATCATATAATCTTTGTCTAAAACATATTTTAAAAGGTACTCAGAGTAAAACCCAGTTTATGGGTATAACATAGTTCCATCAACATAGTCAATTGGCTTAATATTATAATTAATATTTAATGTATACCTACTTCCATATCAGCTGTATATTCAAATATAGGTCTGCAAGCCTAAGGCTGAACAAAAGAGATTCAAGTTTTCAAAGTTTAAAGACATGCTAAATAAAAGCAGGAATTATCTCCTAAATTAAATGTACTTCTTCCCCAAATCTGCTCTCTCTTCCAGCCCCCGGCTTGTTTAACAGCCCCATCATGCGCACGATTGTAAGAGTTACCACTGAGCATTGACTGTGTTGCCAGGCTCTCAGCTAGGTGCTTTAGAGATCACCTCTAATCCTTAAAACAAACTTACTTTCCAGGTAAAGTGGCGCAGACCAGAAAGCTGGAAGTAGCCCTAATTCCTTTCTGCTCCTCACCTCCAACGGCTATGAAATCCTGTCAGTTCAGCCTGGTGCAGCATTACTGGCTAGCTCCCACCCTCATTCCTCCAGGACACTAGCCTTCTCACTCGTCTCTGCTCTTAGTCTCTGCCACCATCCTCTTGTTCCTACTAGGAGCAATTAAGTCCCCCCTCTGCTGAGAACTCTTCAAAGATTCTTCGTTGCTTCTAATAGTGCTCATTGCTGTTTCATAGAGCAGTAAGGAGAAACCGGAGGTCGTAGTTCACAGAATCTGGGTAGACAGCCTGAAGCACAAATTTATGTAGATTTTGTGTTTCAGTTTTTAGAGCAATGTAAAATTTACATTTACCTCTTAGAAGATGCGTTGTGGTTTAATAAAAGTAAATTTCTAAATTTTCACCAATAATTCAATTTTATCCTCCCACCCCCACTTCCACAAATTGATATCAGGAAGATGCATTGTATTTAAGCTGTGGCTTTGTGGACCCCCTGACATTCCAGTGTGGAAAACCCAGACCTATATAATGAAATGTAAACTCCATAGCGTAGGAGGATCTTCCCATCTGCCTCTCTGTGCTCACCTCCCACTAATCCAATGTGCTATAGGATGCTATGCTACTGCCATACAAACTGCTTGCAATTCCCCAAGCAAGACTTCGCCTTGGTTTCCTTTCAGTTTTTGTTTTGCTTTCCCTGGAATATCCCCTTTTCTCTTCCTCCACCCTGTTGCTATCTCTTGTCTTTAGAGCCACCATCCATACTACTGACTTTGGGATGGAGGTAGAAATAAGAACACAAAGACAAAAATGGTTTTTGAACAGTTAAATATTTGACAAACAAAAGATATTGTTACACTTATCCACTTGCAGAAGCACTGGGTCATGGTTTCTGACCTCTGAACCTTCCTCCACTTGCCGTATTGTGTGATTATTTTTTGTTCTTACTTTGGGATCCCCCAAAAGTCTCTGACCTTCTTCAGCATGAGGGACCTTGCCTCATGCATCCCTCTATTCCCAGTACCAACCACATGACACAATGATTGAAGCAATGACTATATCTTAAATATACTTGCAGACTAGCAAATCTAAGGTATAAATCTTTAAGGGAATTTAGATTGGAACTCTTTAGATATACTTCTCACTTTTTCAGAAAGTTGTTTACTTTTTCAAATTAAATATGAGGGGAAATATTATATTTTTTCTAGTTTAAATTTGAAATTATGATTTTCTGTTCCTGCAAACATGCCTAAAACTATCTCACACACATACACACAGACACACACACTCACAAAGCCTCTGACTCTGCCTCTTTGTTTGCTAGTGGGATATTTAAACTATGGTGATGGAGCAAATAAATCCTTTGGCTGATTTTACCCCCAGAGAAAGATGTCAACTGCAATAATGATGTTTACAAGTGAATCACTGGACAGCAATAATTTGAAATACAACAGCAGAAAATCTGCACCTGTAGTCATCATAAATGAAACCGATTAGGAGAGTGTGAACATGAAGGCACAACGTTACTAATCCCTTGGATTGAACTGTGCCATGGCACTTCCATACATCAGCAGGTTTTAAATGACCAGATTTCATTACCTAGGGCAGGACATTTAAGGTAATATATATTTGCATTTTGTGGGGATGGAAGTTGTTACAGATGCCACTGTTTTGGAACCCAAACCTAATAATAAATTGGAGTTCTACAGCAGAAATTATTCATCAGACAAAGTTAAAATTGAACAGTCTTTAAAATACTCCTTTGCCTGTGCTTTCATTCCATTGTTCTTGCCATCGTATAGATATTCTCTTTTCATATTTCATTTCTGTTTGTTTTTCAGTAGCAAAATGTTAGAAGTTAAATCTAGAACTCTTTTCTTTGTTTTGTAAAACACATTGAAACCATTTGCTCTTTTTGCTTTCCTGAGAAGATGAGATTTTTAAAGTCACAGATTCCTCCCAGTAGGAAGTGAAGGATTCTCTAAGGAGTATTAACCAAGGAGGAATTTACTATAGAAAGTTGCTAGGGGAAAGAGAAAGAGAGAGAGAGAGAGAGATGCTTTTAAAAGGAGAACTATAAGATGAATAGAGCTGTCCTTTCAAATATAAAAGGATTATTAGTAATCAAGGCATAATAAGAGATAATAGAGTAGGATTTTAAAATAAAAAATGGATAAACACATTTGGATAAAAAACAATTAAGTGGTGTTTGGACAGAAGAGATTTAAAGAAGACTTTGATGTGGCGGAATATGAACCATGAGAAGGCTATAGAAGCACATTTGATTTACCTGACAAAGGAAATGAAATCTCAGCTAGTTAATGCAAATGCTAGACAAGAATTTCTCCTTTCTCTTAGGAAAAGACTTTTTATGATTTTAAAAGTAATAAATGCTCATTATTGGTATTTCATTATTTAAATTTCCCTTTGGCATGCAATCGAGTATGTGTTCTTTTCTAGAGTGTATAATTGTCAAGAGTATATAATATTTCACCTTCTTTTTATAAACAAATTAAAACTAATACATCATGTGAAGTGTGATTACCTGTGGTTTATCTTACAGGAGAGGTCTAAAACTCCTGAATAGCCACTGGAAGGATAGTGTGTTTCTAAGGGGATGTTTATGAGTAACTAGAGGATCCACTCACAGCTGTTGAGCCTCTTTACAGCCGGGAAGTACATAATCCTTAAAGAATTTTTCCTTCCTTTGACTTGTACATGGCTATCTGCCAAATAAAGACAGTTGTGAATCCTTTTGAGCAAAAGTTGTAAATATACTGTAAGAACATGTGAGCAATGTTGCTGGGAAATTCAAAAGATACCACTAAGTGTTTTTAGTTAGGAAAGATTTAATCTCTTCCTGTCTGGTACACACAGAAATGAATAAAATCTCCTCTTCCAAATTGAAAGTGGAAGGGACTCCAAACTTCTCTTTCTCTCCTTTAGCTAACCCAGATGACCAGCAGAGTTTTCATTACTTACTTTCTTCTATGTTAACTGGAAGGTCTAAATTTTCCAAATGATGTGCTTTGGGATTTGCCCACCTTAAAATGTTCTTTAGTAATGCAGTCTCATGCAGCATAACCTACTGTAGGATGGGGAAACAAATTTACAGACCTAGAGTCATTCATATAGGTGGCAGCACCTGTGCATATTCAATTAATTTTACTATCTAACTCTCAGGAGTTATTTCTCGGGAGGAAATGCTTTACCGTCATCCCCACTTCAAAGCCAGACTAGCCATTTTATATGCAGGTTCTATTCTTTATGTCTGCCAAAAGCAGAGAAAGCCATATGTTCTCCCAGGTGTGGAGAAATTGTTTTTAGGGTCATTTCCTGTCACTTTCCTTAATAGTCTTGAATGCAAGCATAACTATATAGTTACAAAGTGTAGGCTTTTATAATATTGTAATTAAAAGTGATCAATATCTGATTGGTATCAGATCAGTCATATGGAATAGATTCCAGATTTTCTGACACCCAAATTATTTTATTCATATTTCAACTGTTTGAAATAAATTTCTCTCATTAAGTCCTCATTAAAAATAAACTACCCATTAATTTTGAAGACAACTTTTCAAAATTTTTATTACCAAAAAGCTAAACATCTAACTGTATCATTCTTGTTAGTGGAGAAATTATGTTTAGGTATATTTGGAATCAGCTTGAAGTGGGCTCAGATCAGACTCCGCCGTTTAGTACCATGTGATTACTTTGAGCTTCAGGTTCCACATCTGTGAAAAGAGATAACATTAATAAGATCTATGTTTTACTATTAAATGAGATAACATATGTGAACATGTAGTATAGTGGCTGGCACGTACATGATAGGTATATATATATTTAGGTATATGCCATCATTTCATGGCCCCAAATGAAGAACAGCTTCCAGTTGTCCCACTTAGGTGAAGTGTTCCTCTCAATGTGGATGCTATTGACTGAGATGAAAAATGCTGGAGAAGATGCATAACTATGGATTTACTTGTGGACAATTTGAGACATGGAAACATCCAGGTAGAAATTTCTTGAAAGCAGATGGACACATAGGAGAGCTGAAGATAGTGGAGCTCACTGGAGTTGGAGAGTGAAGAATGTTAGCATGTAGGTGTTATAAGAATTGGAGCCTGTGACTTCACACATTGCTCATCAAATATTTATTAAGCACCTAGATCACATTAGAGACTGTCTCAGGCATGAGGAATGCAGGGACCAACAACACAATGCCACTGCACTCCTGGAGTTTATATTAAAATGGGGAAGAAGACAATAAAAATTTTTTTCAAAAAGTAAGAAAATCTCAGACAAAGGTATTAGGTGTTAGGAAGAAAATAGCGTGAAATGCCAGCATAGTGCAAGCACTGACAGAGTGGCCAAAGAAAGTCTGTCTGAAAGTTTAAGACTAAAGGACAAAAAAGAGTCACCCATGAAAAGATCTGAGGGAATAATAATAATCAACAGCAACTATCCCTTGCTCTAAAGTAATGGTGTATATTGACTCATTTATTCATTTCAATTTTAAGCCACTTTATAGAGGTAAGATTGACAAAAAAAATCTGTGCATATTTAATATATGTAACTTGATGGATTTGGAGATAAGTATATACCCATGAAACCATCCCCACAGTCTGTGCCATAAACATATTCAATAAAGTTGCAGGGGAGGAGGAGCCAAGATGGCGGACAAGAAGAGCTGCCAGTCAGAGTGTCTCTGCAAAAAAGACAGATTTTAGAAGAAAGTGAAAAAAATAAACTAGCAGAAAAACATAGATTGGGTGAGGGTTGGAAGGAAGGGTGCCTGAAACTACAGGAGACTCCACGGGAAGATGTTGCAGAGGAGAACTGGAAGGAGAAAGGTCCCGAGAGGCTTGGAGACCAGCAACAACGGTAGGTGGAGTGGTTAACTTTCCCCTCCCTTGCATCTTGGACTGCTGGTGGGCTCCTGAGTGGTTGGAGAGACCTGCCGACACCAGCCCAGAGACAGCTGCCGCCAGTGAGCAGTGGCCTCTTGCGGACACGGTGCGGGGCTCCCAGCTCCCTCGGGGCACCTCCCCACGCACAGACCAGAGCCTATCAGCAGACGCCATATTGCTCCATTCCCTCCTTCCCCCTCCCTACCCAAGGGTGCCCAGAGAGACAATTTAGTCATCACATGAAGGCATCTCCAAGGAATGGGACCTTTCCTTTTGGGGACCTACAGCAGACTGAGGGGTACTCAGACTGCAAGTTCCCTACCCGCCAGCCCTCCCAGGTGCTGCTTGCCTGGGAACTCCAGTAGAGCGGGGCAAATCCTGAGGTGGAGTGAAATAGATCCAGCTTGGGCACCCTGTAGGTGATTCAAGACCAGCACCCCTCCCCCTGGCAGAGTCAGGGATTGATCTCCAGGGCCCAGAGGACAGGCCTGCAGACTAGACCCCATACACCCAGGTCAGGATTGCACTGCCCTGGGGCACAGAAGGGAGATCTGTGAAAGAGCCTACTGAGGAGTGTGCACCTTCAAGAGCAGATCAGCGTGCCTGAGCAGCAGCCCTCCTCCCAAAAGAGGGCTGTGCACCCAGCTCAGGCTGCGATCCTGGGTAGGGAACCTCCCGGCCCATGTCACAGCCAGGGAAGATCCATCAGCCTGAGGTCCTGCTTGCTGGCAGAGGCCTGGAAGAGGCCACGGAGAGGGGAAGGGTGGAGGGGAGCAAGACCTGCTCCAGAGTACAGGTCTCAGACAGCCCCACTCTCCAAGCCCAGACTTTCAGCTGAGTGGAGCCATTTCAGCCCCTCCTGGCAGCTTTGCACAGAAGCAAAGAACAGACGTTTGACCCCTGCTAACAGCAGTTGTGGAGCCTGAAGGCAGGCTTACCCAACCCAGCCCCACCAAGACTCGCTCCCAGAACTGCCCCCACTAAGGTGGAGAATAAGGACACACTTGGAAGTCCCAGGGCCCCACTCACCACCCACCAACCGAGGCACAAGAGAGCCTCTCTAGAGGAACAAGAGCTGGCTACAGGACCCAAAAACAGCACTGCAGCTTGCTCCTCCCAGCAAGTGCCACCTACTAACAGGGAGGTCATTCTGCACACCCTTTTACTGCATCTACTGATTCATCATAAAGGATGTGGTCAAATCTCACCCACAAACACCACCTACTGGCTCAGAGACTAAACAGGGTGTGTCATTATCCAAACGAAAATCTAAAGGCAAGAGGGAACAACCGATCCAGATGGGAAGGAATCAGCGAAAGAACTCTGGAAGTATGAAAAATCAAATGGAAAGCACACCCCCAAAGAGGAACAACAGCTCCCCAGCAATGGACATTAACCAAACTCAGAACACTAAAATGACAGAAGAAGAATTTCAAACATGGATTGTAAGAAAACTGAATAATATGCAAGAAAAAATGGATAACCAACAAAAAGAAACCACAAAAAAAAAATCCAGGACTTGGAAGAAAAATTCACTAAAGAAATTGAAATATTAAAGAAAAATCAAACCAATCTCCTGGAAATAAAGGACTTATACAGGGAACTACAAAACACCATGGAAAGCCTCAAGAACAGGGTAGATCAAACAGAAGAAAGAATCTCAGAGACTGAAGACAGCTCCTTCCAATTGAATAAGTCAGTCACAGAGATCGAGCAGAAAAGTAAGAGAAAAGAAATAAGCCTACAAGAAATGTGGGATTATGTGAAAAAACCGAAACTGAGGGTGATAGGGGTTCTGGAAGGTGAAGAAGAAAACACTCAAGGGCTGGATAAGCTATTTGAAGAATTAATAGAGGAGAATTTTCCAGGCCTTCCTAAAAATCTAGATATACAGGTACAAGAAGCTAAATGGACACCAGGGAGATTCAATGCAAATAGGAAGACACCATGTCATGCAGTGATCAGATAGACAAAAATAGCCACTAAGGAGGCCCTTCTACAAGCTGTAAGGTGAAAGAAACAAGTAACATACAAAGGAAATCCCATCAGAATAACTCCAGATTTCTCAACTGAAACCCTACAAACAAGTAGAGACTGGGGCCCCATTCTCACTCTTCTGAAACAGAATAATTCCCAGCCTAGAATCTTGTACCCTGCAAAACTAAGTTTCATATATGAAGGAGAAATAAACACATTCTCAGATAAGCAAAGACTGAGGGAATTCACCAAGACAAGACAAACTCTCCAAGAAGTACTCAAAACAGAATTACAC
>RJWJ010040043.1:0-14165 GCA_004363605.1 Indri indri | reverse complement strand
TAATCCACTATGATTTTACTACAGGTAATATATGCATCCCTAACTTTCTAAGAAGTGGAGAAGATGACTTCAAGGTAAACGTGGATATGTAAAGGGAAGCAAAGTCACTCTTTCACACTGAACTTATTTAACTTAACAATGGACACATACCAGAAAGAAATTTATGTTGAAATGCAAGGGATGCTCTTTCCCAGGCCATTTCTCCAGTAGAAAGGAAGCTGGTGGAAGTGAAAATAAGCCATCACTTAGTTTACTAGAACAGTGATAATTCACAATGTGCCCACGTAAAATTGATCAGCAAAAAGGGAATACAATGAAAATACAAGCTCAAAAGTGACAATGAAAGCAGCAGAGATTCTAGAGTGATAAAACTTAGAAATTATCATCAATTGAGTCTAAGAGCTTGAAAGTGTGAGTGACTGTTTGGTGGAGTCTCCTTATAGACATGTTCTATAAGGAAAAAGAAAAAATAAGAATCCTGTTACCTGACATCTGTTTCCTCTCCTCTTGTGCTACTGAATGAACCACAGGGCAAATGGTAAGTTGCAGGAAACTAAATCATTCCAGGAAACTATTTCATTTGCCTTTATCTTCTTCTTAATTGGTTTTTTATTTGCCTTTAAATTTTAATTGTTCTGATTTATGTATGTTTCACTTTATAATGTTCCTCAAATTCTTTGTGGAATAGGCTATAAAATAAAAATTCTTTAAAAATATATCGTCCAATAATACATATCCATGAGGACACAGGAAGGATATGGGAGTGTGATTGCAGAGTAGCCTTCCTCCGTAAGTGCCTAACTAACTTGTAAAACCATTCAGTGCATATGCTCAGCTCCATTAGCCCCATCTTGGTTACTAGGAGTAAGGTGGGAAAGAAAATCCATTCCTGCTGCAACCATAAAGGAATTTTATAAAATGCTTAACAAGGCTCAAGTCTGCCTTTCAGGCTCTTCCTTTACCTTGACCAACTGGGCACAGAATGGGGTTTGATTTAGTTTCGTGCAAAATCAATAGAAGATGGCTCCAAAATGTTTGTGAAGTTCTTATTGATTGTTCTGAAAATCAAAGATTACCATGTTTAAAGTCATCATATCAGAATTGAAATACCTGTTTCTAGAGTAATTTAAAATCTCATTTAGTGTGACAGAACATAGACACATAACTTGTTTAATTTACTTTCAATTAAGGCTTTATATAGTTGAATCTTATCAGAACTATTGGATTAAGTTACAGTTGAATGAATCAAGAGGGTTTATGTTATCTTTTGCTTAAAATGTAGAAAACTGAACTAAATGAATTTCTCTATTGCCTCACTGTATTAGTGAATATACAAGAAAATTACCCTGTCATAAAGAAACGTAAAAGCTTCTTCACAGAAAGAAATATGAAATTAAGCTTTCTTTAGCTGAATCCATTCATGTTATCCATTACTAGCTTTGTGCTAGCTTGAAATTTAGTCGAGTATTATTTGCCATCGAATAATAAGGTTCCAGGAGCATTTTCTGTACAAATGTTTACTTAGACTTTATAGATGTCCAGACAGTGGTTCGACTTTGATGATGGCAGATGGAGGATGGAAGGGGTCCACGTGATAATTGTTCTTCTATGCACAATACAAGCTGAATTATGGGCTTGGTGGTGCCTTTTACGGTCTTGAATTTAACAGACTTTTTGCACCTCTTGTATACCAGACATCATGCTTGGCACCAGAAATCCAAGGACGACAATGCTTAGTTTGCTTTCTCAAAGAGCTTACATCTTTGGAAAGAATAAAGGCACATGGAGGAACAATCACATATAATATGGCATATTTTGTCATGGGGTATGAGTAGGTTAGAACTGAAGCAAAGAGAAGGTGCATGGAAATAAGAATAAAAATGTCGGAAAAGTCCTCGCAGATAACTATTCGGCTGTGACTTAAAGAATGAACAAAATTTACCCTGGACTGTAAAGGCAGATTACTTTAGACAGGAGAGAGAGTGAAAATGATGTTCAGGGAAGGCTGCACAGTTAAATACTTTTGAGGAGCTTGGGTCTAGCAGAAAATTCACATGTGCAAATAGTTGAGCTAGAGGCAGGGGACAGATTAGGAAGTGTCTTGTTAACCGCTCTAATAGCTTTCCACTTTCTTCTGTAGTCCATGGACCGCTGCTGGTCTTTAAAGTTAGGGAAACAGCATTACTGGACAGTTGTAGCTGGAAAACAGACAACGGGTACCAGCACCTGATAGCCAATGATGACAGCAATCTGGACGAGAGATAATGAGAGATTCAGAATAGTAGAAACAGAAAGAGAAAATATGCAGTATTTCAGTTATGGCACCATTCTTATAACAACTTCACAATGGCTTTTTAAAAAGTATATTTTGTTTTTCTAAAACTGAAGTGACATCAATTCCACCACTGCATATTTATAAATCCAGTGATTCATGACAGATAATATGAAGCTTCCTGTATAACTTTGGAAAGTCAGTATAGGTTTATAAAGTTTGTTGACCCTACACGTGGATGGGACCTGGATTTATTCTATCACATCTTTAATGAATCTACTTTGAAAACCAAAATAATTCATAGTCTATTTTGCAGGGTCATCAGAAGGTTTCAGTGAGTCATTCAAGCACAAAATTAATTTCATGTGAGGGAAATATGCTATAGTATAAAGCTTAAAAAAAAGTTGCATTCTGGGAGCATTCTAGAAAGAAACAGATGGCACATTCAAAGGTTTGACTGCAGAAAGTCTAAAGAAGTGGCTGTTCACAGTGGTGGCGGCAACATAAGGAGAACCAAGAACGGACAGGAGACCCCAGGGACAAGCAGCCTTTACGCTCCTAGATCGGAGGGGGCAAAACGACAGAGGGGTGTTCCCAGAGCTGGCAGGAACTGTGGCTCTGGAAGGAGGCAGGAGGCTGCCAGCAAGGAGAGCTACAGTGAGAGGGAATGAGCCACTGCCAAACCCATTTAAGGAAAGGCAGAAATGAGGAACAGACCCCAGAACCGTCTCTCTTTACACATTACTTTCCCTCTGGTGTCTCCACCTTGCAAAACAAATTGCGAGAAAGAAAGAGGGTAATGGAGTTCAGCGACACTGTGAAAAAGAACCACTATCCAGGACAGAATGCAGAGAACAGGCAAAGACAAGCGGGGCAGGGGAGGGAGGATGGCCTAAGATTAAACAGCTAGAGAAGGTGGCCACTGCCATTTTCCAAACAGTCAGCTTGGCCAGTTGAGCAGGCTGTTTTTCAGTTTAGCATTTTCCAAAGGCATGTGTATTTGCACGTGTTGCTCCCTTTAACTGGTTTCCACCTGTGCTCTGACCTTGTCTTTCAAATTCCTGTTTGGGCCTGGCTTCTGTGTCCAAGCTCCCTGGGGACCCATCTCCCACCAGTTAGGATGTGACTGCTATCCTCTGTGCGTTGTGTATATGTCCAGTTATGCTATTCAATGTACTGAATTATGCTTTTGGCATTGCTTTATAGAGGCCTTAATAAATAAGTAAAATAAGCAAGGAAAACAAGCAAAGGCCTTGAAAAATTGTCCTAAGAAAGATAAACATCAGAAGTGAATTACCCAGGATCAAAGAACCTGGGTATTAGGAGATGATGAAGGGATTACTTAATCTTATTCAGTTTTGTCATTCTTTTGCCTCCCTTCCACTCTCCTCAGTCCATTATTAACGCATGGTGAACATAAATGCAACCTTTTCTTTCAGGCTGACTGAAAGAGTGTCTGTACAAAGGGGGTGGGGGGTTGTAACAGGCATCTAAAAACAGTAATTATATCATGAATTGTTAGTTGAAATAACAACACTTGGATGCAACAGGATTTCTGCTTAATAGCTTTCTAGTGCATTAACTCAGCCAGTTTTATAGAATTATAGACTTTTTTTTTTCAAAACAAGCAATCTACTTATTATTCATAATCTTCAGAGCAGTAGCTTCATGTTAAATAGCCCTTAAAACACACTCAGTGCAATAGTAAGTGTATCCCCACTTTATGCAGGAATTCCTCGTGAAGGCCCCCCTCAGACACTCAGAACCTTACTCTCTTTTTTCTGAGGCCCAGCTATTTAATCAAGTGTGAACGCATGTTGTGTGGCCTCATAAAATTAAGAGTCATAAACGGTGAATAATGCAGAACTGAAAAAGCCAAACGAATCACCCTAAGATTTATAACCCTGGTGCTTTGTGAAGAAACACAGAAAAGAAAGAACTTTCGCTTAAGTGCTGAGTTCTGCTTCCTCAAATGCCAACATTGTGCTCATGAAGAAAGAACCAGTTCCAGAGACACGGTTCCTAAGAAACTGGGACCCCACGCACCCTGCACTGTAACATGCGGTGTTGAGGTGGGGGGGGTGTACACTTAACTCAGAGCATTATTTTGAGGGTGAAAATGGCTAATAAATGTGAAAAGTGATATGTAAATTGTGATGACTTTATAAAGATTATTTATTACACTAGGCATACTTATGTATCACTAAAACACCCCAGCATGTAGTTTATTGATCACAGACATGTATTGATACAGGAAAAAATATCATTTACTCTTGAGCATTTAATGAGTAAAAGAAATAAACGTGGGTCCAATGAATGCTCATGAATGTTTATACTAATCAGCTCCATTGCTGATTTCCTGTAGCCCATCCACACAGTTCTGATGTAGGATTCATAACACGAGAGTTAATAAATGTGCCAGGCAAAGTTCTACGACTTAGAAGTAGAGATCTGGGTAAGTCGGATTATCGTTTCCCTCCTGATTTCATGCTTCACTTAATTAGACAAAGTAAAACCCTGGAGACTTCTTCAATGTGTTTTGCTTCCTTTTTTTTTTCTTTCTTTTTTTTTCTTTTTGCAGACCGAATCAGAGATCCTTTCTTAAATCCCTCTCTTATCCCTCTAATCATAACTTCACTAATTTAGGTCACCATGATACCTTTTCTAGACTATGTACAAACCTCTTAACTGTCTTTTCTTTCTCTATTTTATTCCATGAAATCCATTTCTTCGTAAAGTGTTTACACACACTGAATGATTTGTTTGAAAACATTCAAGCTCCATAACATCACCTTTTTGTTTCTGGTTGCTCCCAAATCTGGTTTCCATCTCCTTTTCAGATCTCATCTCTAGCCGTTTTTGGGTTTTGCTTTATTGACCACTAATATCAAATGTTGGGAGTGTCCAGTCAAAGCATCAGAGTCTTCGCTGTTAGTCCTTTTCCAACTCCTCATGTGGTAACGTCTACTCATCCTCCAAGGCTAAGGGCGTGGATTTTCCCATTTCTCCACCTCCCACAAACTGGGTTATATAGTTTGTGTATGTGCCACATTCTACTTCCTCTATAATTACTTTTATTACAATGAGATGAAATTATCTCCTTATGAATTTTCTTCTTTCATTATCTCTTCCCAGTCATATGCTATGTCTGACTCATCATTTTAAACCCAGGTCCAATTACAATGTACAGCCCACATGGTAAGCACCTTACTCCAAAATGAAATATAGCCTCCTTGATCCTAATTTTTCAAATATGCAAGAAATATTCACAAATATATAGATGACTTACACTGCATCCTGTAGGATATGTGTGCACAGGGAGAATCTATGTTGCCATTTGGATTCTACCATTTCACCTCTATTACATTCACTTTGGTACTGGTTGTATAAATATACTACTGCCACTTCCATAAATGCAGAACTGGGAATTTTCCAATCTGCTATGCATCTACTAAGCAATTCTCTGTATTAACATAATTTCTAGATCATCCACTGGTACATGGGCTTAAGCAACAGAGCTGATTATGATGCAAAATACATGATGCATAAATTGGATATACCTTTATTTCTTTCAGTCATTAAATGTTCGAAAGTAGATTATAAATTTTCTCTACTTCAATATATTTCCCTGACATGAAAAGCACTAAAAGGGAATTAAAGTTTTATAAAAACTCTAATATGCACTGTACATATTCCCCTGTCAGACAAGCTGTTTTTAGTAAAGACTTGTAGGAGATTCAGTTTCAATCAGTCAAAATTTAAACAAATTCAATCCAATCCCTACTTTCCCTGCCAGCTACAAATTTGGTGAGACTCGCAGAATTAATTTGAGCTCATTTAAATGTAAGATCAATGGAAAAGATGTTTTATTGATATTAAACAACAAATTACAATAGGTTGTTCGATTAAATCTTTGGATTGGAAGATGTAATAATAGAATTACATCAAAACATTTAAATATGAACTCCCATTGTCAGAGTAAGATAAATCTATGTTGAGAGTTTTTTTTTAAGAGGCAAAGTCTTGCTCTGCCTCCCAGGCTGGAGTGCAGAGGCTAGAGATCATAGTCTGGAACCCTCACTGCAGCCTGGAATGCCTGGACTCAGGAGATGCTCCCATATCAGCTTCCTTAGTCGCTAGGACTACAGGCAAGCACCACCATACCTGGCTAATTTTACACACATACACACACACAGACACACACACATATATATTGTAGAGATAGGATCTCACTATGTTGCCTAGGCTGGCCTTGAACTCCTGGCCTCAAGTGATGGTCCCACCTTGGCCTCACAAAGTGCTAGGATTACAGGCGTGAGCCACTGCACCCAGCCAAGAGTGATTTTTAACACACTGTAAAAAAAGAAAAGAAGAAGAATATGCTAGTAAAGGGAATGGAAAATTTTTGCACATTTGTAGCCAATTTTAACTCTAAATGTAAATCGTCAGATGTATTTGATTCTCAAAACAGACTATCACCCTCCAGTGCAGACCATTTCTTTATCTTTCTTAATTTAATGGCACAGACTGGGCGGTATAGTACAAGAAGCAATGGCCATCCGCTTTCAGGGTTAGACTAAGCTATTTCCAAGGGGCTGGCAGCTCTGAAAGTCTAAGATTGGAACAACCTGCACCAGTACAAGCCTTTCTAATGATGGACCTGCTTGTGGGACAGAGTGAAAATTGAAAGAGCAATCACGACTCGGAATACTGTACATGATTTGCCAAACAAATCAACTGTATCAAACTAACCGTGACCACAGACTAAGCTGAAATTCTTTAAACTACAACTTATTTACAGCCATATGTCTTAGATAAGACCATACACAGCCAAAGAGATCTAACAATAACCGGCATAGATTAGTGTTCTGAACCTAAGTCCAGTGGCTGTTCCAGTGTTTAGCCTGATTTATAAATTCTGACCATATCTCCCAAGACTGTCTTAAGATTAATTCTAACACCCAAACACTTTGATGACACTCCCCTCTTTTGAGATGCTTCAGTTTCTGATGATATATGTCCTCCTTTTCTGCAAGAACTAATAAACCTACATTTTTTTTTTTTTTTTTTTTTTTTTTTTTTTTTTTTTTTTTTTTTTTTTTACTCTAGGCATGTTCCTCTTTGGCTGGGAGCTTCTAAATCATAAGGCTGTTGTAAAAATTAAATAAGCTTACGTATTTGGCACAAAGTGAGTTTTAATAATATTAGCTATTGCTACTGTGCAGTTATCAATTTATTGTCTCTGAACCCCAAGTCCACCTTGCACTGCCCTGCTTTGTGAGACTGGAGCTGGACCCAGGATCATTTCTCTTTGGTAGCTGGCAGAATGGCACATGTCGGGGACATTCTTCTCAGCGGTATCTCCCTTCAGCACATCCTCAGCCATTCCGGCACCAGTTTTCCAGGGTCTGAGACCCAGGCTATACTTTCATTTCTCCTTCCTTGGCTTGTCAGGACCACAGAGGGTTCTGTGCTTACCAGGCCATGCTCCTGTTTCCGTGCTCTCTAAGCCCCCCTTCCAGCCTGTGGGCCACGTCTAGCCCAGGGCAACGTCGCCAACTTCTCTGTCTTCCTGTGGGTCATACCCATGCCTAGGAGGTCTGAAACTCAGCCTTGGGGCAGAGACTCCCTTCAAAGTCTACATTTTTGTCCAAGCTCTCTCTAAACCCTAAACATTCCCTTTTATTTCTTCTATAAAGTTGGGCAGGAAGCCTCCTGCAGGAGCACAAGCTGAAGTAGCCTAGTGTCACTAGCTGCTGGCATGCATCCTATTGTACCAACTACTGATGAAAAATGTCATCAGTTAATAATTCTTGATATTAAAATTCCCATGTTTGAATTACCAGTGTGTTCTCTCTCTCCTGACGGGACCCTGAATAATAGAACTACTCAAAATACAGCTTTTTCCAATGGACCTTGTTTACGTGGAGTCACAGCCAGACTTTGGCATTTCTTACTTCTTCTGCCCCTTGACCTCTGACCAATTCGACCTCAACACTTACCTGACACTTAATTCCGTGCTTTTTCCCGATTTATGATTCTTTTGCCAAGACATTGGTTTGGCTCAGCCGTTTGCCTTCAGGTCTGGTTGAGGGAATTTCTGGCAAAAATGCCAAGCCTCTGGCTTCTGTCTCGAGAAATGATGCTTACATTTTAATAGCATCTAGGTATCGGCCACTTTGTTTCTTCCCCTTTGCTCATCTGCCCTAAACTCATTTTTCTACCTAATAAAAGAACAGTCTAATAATATTAATAAAAATATTAATTACAACAGTATTACCATTTATTGTGTACTTACTTTTCTGTCAGGTACTGTGCTAAGTACATTTTAATTAATTCCTACAATAGTCCTCGTCAGAAGATATTGTTCTAAATTCACTTTACAGGTAGGGAAACTGAGGCTTAGGGAAATTCAGACACTTGGCTATAATCAAGCAGCTAATAAAGTGACAAATCTGGGGCACTGATTTTTAAATCTGTGCTATAAACCAACATGCATTGTTCTTCAGGAAAAACCAAGTACCCTCATGTCTCCGATTGTGGGTAATTATTCAGAATTAAACTATTATTATTTAGCTAACACTATTTCAACAGAGATCACAATTTCACTTCTCTGCAGTTTTTTAAATCTGTTTCATTTTCATTGAATATTCCATAACTACTGAATTAACCATCAATCATGGTATTTAAATGAATATTAGTGTTTGAATATCCTTGTTAAAATAACATTTGATTCAGTAATTATTATGAAGATGATAAAAATTATTCCAATGTGTGTAAAACTGATTGGATTGACTTACGTAATGTCAATGACTGCAAACATTCTGCCCTGATGACCCCAGATACTAAATTTGGGTGACAGAAAGATCACTGACTACATTTTTAGTTCAATTTAATTAATTAAACTAGACTCTGTTCGTTAAAAGGATGATTTATTCTTTGAAATGCAGTTCATAAGCTCATGCCTAGAGTATATTTAATCAATTTTAAATTAACTGTTGCTATTTGGGTAGAATAAATGAATAAATCCTTTTAAAATGTAATTATACAGGGCTACCATATAATTGGGAGGAATTGTGAGGCTAGTAACCAATAAATAGACTATAAATGCAATTAATTAGCTTTTATTCAACAAAGCGTGCAGTTTAATTTCTATTATATCAGGTAACACTACATGCCTATTTACTCTCCTTCACAAGTCTGATTTAGAATAAGTTAATACTCACATATAATTTAGGAGAAGCTGTGAGATATGATGAAAAGAAGGGTTGGGAAAAGTAACATCTTTCACATCCGGGTTTTAGACAGTCAGATACTTGTATCAACTTTTTGCAGTTACAACCTAAGGTGGGTGCTGCAGGGTGGTGTTGAATGTCAGATGCAATGACGTGTGTGTGTGTGTGTGTGTGTGTGTGCACGTGTGTGCACGTGTGTGCTGAAAATGTAAAGTGCTGCACAGATAGAAATGGACAGTGTAACATGCCTGCTGTGAACCTCCAGTCTTGTTCATTTTTTCTTTCTGCCCCATCATATATACATATAAAATTATTTATTGCTGGTTTTAATTTTTCTCAACATCTCCAATTTTAATATATTCCAAAATCTTTAGATGTCTTTATTTTTTCCTAAATTAAAAGGCATGAGCACATCTCCTTACCATTCAAAGCTTATAGAGCTGATGTACAAGGGAGGAGCTTGCCCTCTGCAAATCCTCCTAATGACAAAAAGATTCTGTCACATTCACTTTGTCTGGGTTTTAACACATTTTCTATTTTTAATTTATATTCAATACATTTCACTTGTTAGGCTTAACAATCATTCCAAATGTTTTAAATCATGCCTAGAATTGTGCAATCATCATCGCAGTCCGGTTACAGAATGGTTCAGATCGGCTCCACTACCATGGAGACGTCCCTTGTGCTACTCCTAGACCACAAGTCAAACCCTCCCTCGCCTTTGCCTCTCGGCAATCACAGAGCTTGTCTTTGTCTCTATAGTTTTGCATCTTCCAAAATGTCATGTAAATGGATTCATACATTATACAGCCTTTGGAGTCTGGATACATTAGGATAATGCAACTAAGATTTATCTACATCTTTTCAGGTATCAATAGTTTATTCTTTTTTATGTTTGAGTAATATTGTATTTATAGATTTATCAGTTTGTTTATCCATTCATCTATCAGTAGCCATCTGACTTATTTCTAGTTTTTGGTAAATCTTAATGATGCTGCTACAAACATTTTTGTGCTTCTCTGTGAACATAAATTTTTATTTATGTAGTATAAATATCTGGGAGTGGGATTTCTAAGTCTGATAGTAAATGTGCGTTTAACTTTATAAGCAATTGCCTGACTGTTGTAAACAGTGACTGTACCATTTTTCATTCCCATGAGTAATGAACGAGATTTCCAATTGCTACATATTCTCACCAACGTTTGACAATGTCAGATGTTTTATTTTATTTACAGTTGAGAGGTAGTATTTTTTTGTGATTTCTATTTTTGTTTCCCAAATGATAATGATCTTAAACATCTTTTATGTGATTATTTCCTATTTATATATTTTTCTGGTAAAGTATCTTTCCAAAATTATTGCTCGTTTTTAATTGGAGTGCTTGTTTAATTATTATTGAGTTTTAAAAGTTCTTATATAGTCTTGATAAAAATTATGTGTTGAATATGGGATTTGTATAGCTTCTTCCAGTCTGTGTCTTGTCTTTTCACTTTTTAACAGTGTTTCTCACAAAACAAAATTTTTATTTTTGATGGCATCCAATTTTATCACAGATTTTCTATCTAGTCACAGATTTTCTCCCATGTTTCATGTTAAAACTTTATAATTTCACATTTTACATTTAATTCTATGATCCAATTTAATGTAAGACTTTAAGAAGTTTGAGATAAAGGTTGATAAATATTTTGCTTATATATAACTAGCAATATTTGTTAGAAAGGGTGTACCTTCCGTATTCAATTGCCTTTGCATCACTATCAAAAATCAATTAACTACATCCATGGCATCTACTTCTGGATTCGCTCAATTTTATCTCATTGGCTTATTTCTCTCATCTTCTGTCAATACCATACTGTCTTGGTTACTGTAGTTTTATAATAATTTTTAAAATCGGTTAGTACAAATGCTCTAATTTCGCCACTTCCAAAATTATTTTGGCTATTCTAACTCCTTTCTCTTTACTTATCAGTTTTAGTATAAGCTTATCCACATCTACCAAAAAAAAAAGCCTGCTAATATTTTGATTATGATCATATTAAAGCTATTAATCAGTTTGGGCAAAACTGATATCTTAACCGTATTGAGTCTTGCAATCCATGACCACGGTATGTCTTCCCTTTTATTTCAGTCATTAATCTTTCCGTTAATGAAAGAATTTTGTTTTGTAGTTCATAGTGTATATACATAAAACATAAAAATTTCATTTCTTGGGGGTTAATGGTACAGTTTTGTTTGATTCTTTGTTTTTGATTTTGGTCTCTGATTTATTGTTCAATTGTTCCTTGAATACATGTAGAAATGTTCTTACTTTATTATGTTGATTTTGTATCCCCATCCTTGCTAAACTCACTTACTGGTTAGGGGAGATTTTTTTTTTTTAATTTCTTGGGATATTCCATGTAGACAAGCATGGGATCTATAAACAGAGCTTTCTTTCTTTCTTTCCCATCCTATGTCTATTATTTCTTTTCCTCAATGAATTATATTAGCTAGAACTTTCATTATCATTATGATAATGCTAACATTGTAAACTGAATTGGGGATACTCTCTCTGCTTCCATTTTTTTGGAAGAGAGTATATGGAATTCCTCGTATTTTTTCCATTTATGTTTGCTAGAATTTACCAGTGAACTAATATTCTCCTTTGGAAAGTTTTTTTAGCTACAAATTCACTTTCTTGCATAGACATGGAACTGTTTTGTCCATCTATTTCTTCTTGAATGAATTTTATGGTGTTTCTCTTATTAGTAATTGGTCCATTTAATCTAAATTGTTACATTTCGCATATAGAGGTTTTTGTACCATTCCCTTATTGTCATTCTAATAACTGTGAGTTCTATAGTGATATCCCATTTTCTATTATTGGTAGTGTTAATTTATGTTTTATACTTTTTTCTCTTTTTCAGTCTTTTTTAAGTTTATCAATTTTATTGATAAAAATCAGCTTTTGATTTCATTGATTTTTATAAATTTTTTGCTATCATTGATTTGTACTCTCAAATTTGTTTTTATAGTCTTTGATTTTATTTTGTACTTTTTAAAAAGTTTCTCAGGGTGAAAGATTAGGCTATAGGTTTGAGACATTGGATAGTTTATTAATTTAACAAATTTCTCTCTAAACTTTGCTTAGCTCTATTCCCCAAAATTTGGTTTTATTTTCATATTTTAAATCCATTCAAAATATCTTGTAGTTTCCCTTGATATTTCTTATTTGAATTATTATGGATTAGATTATTTGAAAGTTTGTTGTTTAATTTCCAAATATTTGACAGATTTTCTAGTTATAATTTTGTTATTGATTCGTAGTTAATTTTCATTATTTTCAAAGACATATATTTTAACATTTCTACTATTTTAAATATTTTAAGGTTTGCTTTATGATTCAGGATATATCTAACTTCATACATGCTTCCCAAGAACACCAAAAGAATTGTGTCTCCTGCTGTTGGGTGGTGCGTTCCCTATCTGTCCATTAATGCTTGCATGGTAGATTTCCCGCCCCCCCATCCTTTTACTTTTAATCTATAATTGATCCCAGTTATGATCAAGCTGCAAGTCTGAATCATCTGCTGCACTTCCACTGCCAGTTCAGCTTTTAAAGCCTTCTCGGTGATATTCAAATCTGCTCTGTGTGTGCCCCCTTCATGGCCCAGGCTGCTTCCTGTTGTTGATCTGCATCATAGCTCACCTCTCAGTTCATTTCGTATGTGGTTTCAGGTCAATTCTCTATATTTTTGGCCCTAGGTTGGGCCCAGGACTTCACACACAGCTTTCTAGGGTCCCTTCCTTGAACTCCTTCCTGCTTGTGACTTCCCCCACTCTCCACTACTCAGCAGTTTCTTTTTCTGGTATTCTGGCTAGAAAAGTATGGACATTTGTTGTTTAACTTTAAAAAATGTTTAGCTAGCTAGACTTTCTAGTTGTCTTTTTGTTACTGATTTCTGTTCCTGCCTGCTGCACAGTTCAGGGATTCAGGCTGCCATGAGTCTAATCCAAGTGCTGTGGGAGGAAAAACTCACACAACAACATACACACCCACAACAACCCACGTGAGATAATTGTTTCATGGTTTCCATCCAAGACTTTTGGTTGTAATCAGTGGAAAGGATAAAGTGTAGTATCTTTATTCCATCTTAACAAAAACCAAACTACTCTTCGGTGTTTTTGACCTTTTTTTTTTTGTAAGACCCCGTTCTCGCAATCCTTTGCAGTTCGCCTGACACTTTCTCCTGGAAACTTTGAGTTTATAGAAACACTCCTCCTCCTTTTGCCTTCACTGTATCCCCAAGAAATTAGACGGTGGACATGCAGTGAAGAATAGGAACATTTTAATGAGTCAGAGCCCTGGGGCCAGAGTTTCACCTGGTTCATATTAGAGGGCCTCATGCCACTGAATGCCAGCCTGCGGTGGCTGTACCTTCAATCCAGTGGGAGTGACCTAGGAGAGAGGGCCCTTCCCCTACCACAGTCTCACTAGATAAGTTGGCTCAAGAAACTGGTGCTTTACCCTCCAGAGTTTTGGGGTGAAAAGTAACCCTCTCTAATGTGGGCCACGACGAGAAATGGTTTCTGTTTTGTTTTGGCTCTTGATTCTAACCAAGTATCTAAAGCTTTGTTTGTGGCCCAGCCTTGCTCACCAGCGTTTCATACATGGCTGC